>WEKY01062652.1:479131-494424 GCA_013390045.1 Picathartes gymnocephalus
AAAAAAAAAAAAAAAAAAAAAAAAAAAAAAAATCTGATTTTTTTTGACTGAGAATCTAAATCCTCAACTAGAAATCAGAAATCATCCTGATTTCTCATAGCTTCATTGAGGCCTTTGGAATGATAATATTTTACAGCAGCTGAGGAACTGCTTTTCTTGTGAGAGGTAATAAACCTCACAACACAAATGGGCCAGCAACTGAAAAGAGGGTCTGAATCAGTAGTTTGCAAACATCACCATGGGCTAAAATTCACTCTCATAAGGTACCCAGGAAATAAAAGCAAGGAGAACAATTCTATCTGAATAGAAAACAGGGTTGGAGCTGTGAAAAACAGTGGGCAGCACATTGGCAAGGAGAACCACTCTCAGCAAGAGATTTGGCCCTGCTCAGAGACCCCAGAGGCACACAACCCCCACGGGCATGCCACAGCTTCATTAACCAAAACAGGCACTTTTGAAGTTCAGGCATGAAAAATAAAGCCTGATTTTATCTCTGCTAGATTCCATTTGCCCAAAGATGCCCAAACCTCAAAAGGGGTCAGATGTTCAGTACAGATAATCACACAAAGTTTGGGTGTGTAGTTGAAGTCTATCCAAATTCTCCCAGGCTCTCGAGGATGAAGGATGGGAAACCTCATGAGAAGAGTTAAGAGACACCAACAGAAGCTTTCTGGTATATTCTGCTTTCACTCTCATCATAAATACTGCAAAAGCAACCTTCACTGTGGTATTTTAATGTTTCCAATCTCCAAGTTTCCTCAGCTCTACTTAGGACAATGCGTTTCTAAGTGCCCATGCTCTGCAGGTAAAATTCCATGCCTCTGTTGGAGAGCACTGCGCAGCAGGAAGCATCTCTCCCCTCCCTCACTCCATTTCCCACACAATCTCAGTGACTCAAAGATCACACAGTATCTCAAGTTGGAAGAGACCCATAAGCATCACCAAGTTCAGCTCCTGGCTCCTCACAGGACCACCTGAAGCTAAACCTGGCTGAGAGTGTTGTCCAGATGCTCCTTGAGGCTTGGTGCTGTGACCACTTCCCTCAGGAGCCTGTTCCAGTGCCTGTTCAACCCCTGGGTGAAGGACCTTTCCCTACTGCCCAATCTGAGCTTCCCTTGATGTAGCTTCACTCCATTTCCTTGTGTCCTATCACAGGGGTGACATTGTGCCTATGCCACCATGAGGAGCAGGACAGCAAGACCAAAGCCCACCTCGATGCTTTGTGATCATGAGGGTGAAAATAGACACAGTCCTCTGCTCATTTTGGTGCCCATTTAAGTATTCAAAGAAAGACAAAAACCTGGAATCAGTCTCTGACCTCAAAAAATCACTCTCTGAATAACATGGCTACAGAAGAGAATCCAGGGGTCAAGAAATCTGGAAAAGAACCATCTGTTCACAATCTTCCTTCAGCTACAGGCCAAAACCTGTTTTAGTGAGTAACCTCCAGCTCCTTTATCTCCTTCCCTTACTGACACACCGTAAGGCCTTCCCCTTTCCCCAAAACCAACCTCAACAGCTCCCAGCTACACCTCACACTCTGGAACAGTCCCACATTCACGCCTGGCACTGAAGGGTGACTGCACAGGCAGAGTTTGCCAGGAGACAATGGCTTTATTTTCTCTTCTCCTGACAGAGTTCATTATGGGATGGAATACGTTGTGTGAAGCAGAACAAACATCAGCAGCACAAACCCCAGTGGAAACCATAAATCTTGAACACATCATCTGGATTCTTAATTCCAGTTGCAGGAAAGCAACTCCAGCTGTGTAACTGGCTGAGATGCTCACACTGTCTTCATCAGCCTTCTGACCACCGTGTGTGCTCAGAGAACTGGTTCTACACCAAAAAAAAGCTCCTTTGTAGTTTTCAGAATTATTTTGGAATGAACAAGAATGGTCACAAAGGAGCTATAGGGCTTCAGTGCAGGTGAAATGCTGTGAGAACAACCCAGCTGATGCCATGATCAGTCTGGAGTTGCTCTGTAATGTGGAACAGCTATTTCCCGCTTTCCTGGTCATCTACTGCTCAGGACAAAGCTCTTTCATCTTGTCTTTCTCCTGACAGAACCACCTTTTATAAGGCCATCACTTGTGTAACCTTACAGCAGAGCTGCACTGGGGTCACCCCAGGTCTGCTGCAGTGAAGAGCACTCAGTAAGAGTGACCCTGGACCTATATACCAACACACCTCACTGAGAGCAGGTAACTGCATGGGGTCCAAGCTCCACCACAGCCTTGGTGACTATGGTTGGCTGAGCAACTGCAGCTTCTGTTTTCCTTCAGACTCCCCTTTTGCTTCTGGTCTATTGGGATTGCAAGCTCTGTAGGACAAGAAAAATGTTTCCCTGAGTGTTTACTCAGCAGCCAGGCTCCATCGAGGCAGGGCCTGGAGTCCCCAGGAGCACAGAGAGCTGTTATCTCACCAAGCTGTCCTCAACCTGCTGGGGATGGTGATTTACTGTCTGCAAGGGAGGTTCTGCCAGAGTGCACAAGCTCTGAACTGACATCACACAGAGCCATTACCTCGTGCTGGGCCCTGACTAGATCAGGAGTGCAGACCCTAAGTAGCTCACTAACTAAATAAATAGAGGAGCAGTATTTCAGTCACCTTGAACACTTGTCTTTAGGGGAAACCTCCAGCTTCCTCTCCTGTTCAGGGCCATGAGAAGGAATAGCAAAGTCCAGGGAATTAATTGTGAGTCTGTGCCCAGCTTTTCACTTTCATTGGTGCTGGTTTTCCATAATGGTAACATACATAAACCTTTGCTACTGCTGATAAGGACATGAAGAGTACAAGACTAATGACAAGACTTATCTATATTTTATTCATTGTGGGGTTTTTGGTATGTTGAATGTATCTGGCAGCTTCTATGCCTGAGTCTCAAAGAACACTCCAGGCATTCACAAACATGTTCCCAAAACCTCCATAAATGAAAGTTTCATCTTTGTTCCCAGCATGTGTATTTAAATGGAAACTGAGATGAAAATCAGGAGTCACCTCAGTGCTCTTTGCCAAATCAGAAGCAGGTAATAACTACTTAGTTAATACCAGGCCTTAACTTAGGAAATCAGGGGAACAATTAGCTCATTTAATCAGATCTCCTGCACACCAGTCCAGAAACTCTTTCTGAGTAACTCCTATAGAGTGTCTCCTCCTGAAAGGCACTGAAAAGGCCAGAAAATTCCAACAATGCCATGACAAGATAAGGGAACTGTCACAATGCTGCCTCCAGCAACAAATCCACTTTAGCCATGCTTTCCCAAGGGACAGTGCTGTGGGCAGAATGGACACTGAGGAAAACTAACCAGGGAGTGAGGAGAAGAAAAGGACAATTTTTTCTCAACTGGACACAAAGACTGAGGTCCCTCTGCTGTGAATATCCATCAGCTGCTAAGTCTGGGGAGAAGAGCACAAACAGGCTCCTAAAATCTTTCCACATGCAGAGAAGGCACAGCAGTTCCACTGTTTTTTCAGCATGCACCCAAAATGTTCTCACTGCTGTTCCTCCTTTCCCTCCATGGCTGCAACCACTGAAGAGCTCACAAAGAGTCACTCACTGGGAAGTGTCTCCCTTTGGGATGCTACAGATTCTCACTCGTCCTTTTCCCCCACTTATTTCAGAGACAGACTTCTAACAGCCATACATAAAGAGAATGGGGCTTCCCAGGAAACCAGTGAGACCAGTAAAGAATGAGAGCTGCAGGCAGAGCAGAGAGCTGCCTTCACACAGCCCTTCCCAGCCATGCTCCCACCCTCACTCCCAGCAGCAGCGATCCTGCTCTTTCCATCCCTGATGGAAATGAACCCTGCTGGGTTACACAAACACACCGAGCTCAGAAGATGTCACAAGTCTGACCTCTGCCTTCCTTTGCTGGATTTCTCAGTGTTTGACGCTGGCTGTCGAACAGAATAAATGATGGGATGCACACAGAGCAACATCAATGAGCCCAAAGGAATTCTGGCCAGACACAGAAGACAACAAAAGCCTGTGGAAATGATCTAAGGATGTCACTTGGCAACCTTATGATTATTGTCTTGTTTTGTATGTATTAGGTTTGAAAAGCTGATAATTGTTCTTGTGTGCCAGTGGAGATTAGAAGAACATTTGTGTTGGTATCAAAGGAGACAAAATCTTTTTCCATCCTCTCCAAGAAGAGGGGCAACACCATCTTTCTACCAGGCAATGTCTCTTCTTGTGAGACTCCAGTAAAACAATGGAGTTTTATCAGTGATGAATTTAGTCCATTGTTTTTATGGGATTAATGCCAAAATGGGGATAAATGTGCTGCTGTTGTTTGCATCTCTGGTGTGAGCTGTAAGGTAAATAATGCCCCAGCATGGTCTCCCTTCAGACAAACATCTGGATTTCTACTGATTGCAATTTAGCTGCATAGACAATGAAGGCATTATTGTTGCAAAAAGCATTAGAGGCTTCTATAGCACCAGCCATATTCAACTGACCTTGGGCAGAACCAACTTTAAAAGGTGGTTTTAGTGCACACAGAAAAATATTTGAGGGAGGCACCTCATCAGTGCTACTTTTTATGCCACTTACTGGAGTGAAGTTCTGCTACATCAGCTAACAGACAGTTCTATAGGACTTCGTGGTGAATGCAGCCAGTCCCTGGAGGGGTTTAGAGATCTGATACAGGGAAAAAAACAAAGTCTTACAAGTCTAGATGCCAACAAACACACAAAGAGCTGATGTGCTGTACAGCTGCTTTGCTTGTGTGACGGGAACAGCCTCGTGCAGGAAGCTGAGACCCCAGCCCAACTTCAGGAGCAGTTCTGTATCAGGGGATTTCACTCCCCATCAGCTGTTACAGCTCCAGCCACAGCAGTAGCAAGGTCACTGCTGGTTTTCCATGCTGTGAGCTCTGATCTAATTAGGATTGGACTGAGACCACCAACTCCTCTCACTCGAGTTACAGATCAACAGTCATTCATTTTTATCAGCTCTTACTATTTTTCTATTAGCTCTGTGCTGAGAATACCACCCAGAAACCAGCCAGATACTGCATTTTCAACCTTCCTACAGAGTTATTTTTGTTTTTTCTCTATGGAATAACACTGAACCAAGAACACTCTTGAACACACCATGTCTGACCCAGGCTCAGAGAAATATGTTTTATTTCAGCTGTACTCTTTCTTTTCCTTCCCTATTTTGAGGTCTTTGCATAGAGGTCAAAGACTGGGGGCCTCCCACGTGCTGGAGAACACAGTGCTGCAGTGACAGTGCTACTGTTGGCAGCTCTGCTCCCTAGGAATGACTCTGCCATTCACGCCTGGGATTAATCCATGACTCCAAGCAATCTCCAGTGTTTGCATGTTCAGCCTCCTCGTTTTTCTCCCAAAACACTGAGCAGCAGTGTCCATCTTCTCAACAGCCAGGATATCAGCAGTATCCCCACCCTCCTCCAGTTCAGTGCCTCACAGATGTTTCTGACCAGAAAAGGACCTTTGGGGACTGGTGTCTAAACTTCCTGTTGGGGTGAGAATGAGATAAAAGAACTGGCCTGATCTGGATCGCTCTAATTTGATTCCCAAGGAGGGAAATCCCTTTTTATTTAATGCATCCTTATCGCCCCAAGCAGTGCAGCTGTGCAGTGGAATTAACCTTGGAGGACACTGAGAGTTACAGAGGCGCATCCTGCATGGGACTGCCCACGGCTGGACTTTCCCACTGCTTCTCTCCCACCAGCCACGGGCAGTAGCTGCTTCTTCCCCTTGCTCCCATTTGAGGTCAGCACTGGTTCCAGCATGAAGAGGAAGCAAGTTGTCAGCATTAAAACATAAACCATCTTAACTTATCACAATCGCAGCACGCTGTTAAGTCTTCAGCAAGTGTTTTTCGACTTCACACTGAAGTTGTGAAAGATATCTTCAGACTTCTGAAGTACTTTACAGGACTATGAAAAGGACTCACTAGATTTTGTCTGCTTAGCTAAATATTTTCAGGTTCTGCCTTCAAACACAGATTTCTCTAAGACCTAAGTTGCTGCCTAAAACACGCAAGATCATCTTCTTGACTTACGTTCTAAAATACTATGTAGGTCCATCGGGTGTGTTAGTAGCACACAGAACCAGCGACTTTAAAACCAGCCTGTCACAAACGTCATTGGGAAAAAAAAAAAAGCAGAGAGGCTACTAAGAAGCAAATTCCACTCCTGGTTTTCACAAACACTATTCTTACCCATGGAGTGCTTTGATTCAGTGGCAGTCCTGGTTTCCTGGGAGAAACTCTCTTCCCAAAAAAGAGCCACATCACACCATGGCTCAAGCAGTAGAGACATTTCCTTCTCTCTGACACAGCCAGTGACAGTCATAGCTCCCAGATACAGACCAGGCCATGCACAAATGATGGAAGAAGCATGTGGCTGTTCCAATTTGGAAATGGTGGCTTAGCAGGATCAGGGGTGTCGTGGAACCACAAACAAGGCATGCAAGACATTCAGCCAGCAGAAAGCAAAGTGAATTAACTGGCAGTGCTTGGCTTAAATTATACTAATGCCACAATGTCAGGCTGACATTTTAAAATATCCACAGTCATCTGTTCTGTCCTGTCTTTGAGGGAAGCAGAACATGTAGGAACAATGACTGCACCAAGGTCAAGAGTTGAGATTGTTGTTCTTTATAGGACAGGGCCAGAGCCCCCTGCGAGTCCCCGTTCAGAGAGAGTACATCCCAAACGGAATATGGGCAAAGAGAGGAGGACAAGGGCAGGACAGCAGGGGGGTCTCAGGACCAACTCACAACCTGGCTGTTGGACAGGTGAATGAGAGGAGAACACACTTCATTCCCTTCCCAGATGAACCTGCTTCATTCTTTTTTCTCTCATTCAAAATACACACAGATAGCCTTTGTGCTTTAATTGCATTTTTGGGGAAGAAAAAACCACTCTAAATATTTTGTTTCCGGTACTCTGCTGTGCTTTCCCCAGTTGGGGAAAAAAAAAAAATCCACCTTGAGAAAATAACACCTTGTTCCTGCACATATTGGCACTTGTGCTGCTTCCGTGTCATGTTTGCTCTGTCAAAACAAGTTTTCCTCGCCCCTCAGGGTCAACCCAGCTTTTGAAAACCAAGCTGTCGTCTCCAGGCATCATCAGTAGCAGTAGCCAGATAGCAGACTACGAGTTCACATTCCAGAATGGTTATGACTAGTGATGAATGAGCCAGCTCAGAGACAGCAGGAATTTCCTACAGGTTACACTGACCTTCCAAGGAACACGTTTGTCTGACTTGGGGAAGGCAGCGAAGAGGACGCATGAGGCCAGGGGTTGAAGGAGGAAGGGAGAAAACCCTAATTACAAAGGAGGGGATAGTACAGCACAAATCACTGCTGCTCAGGAGATCTATCTGCCCCCAGAATGCTGCAAGTGCCTTACCCAAGGGTAAATGAAATAATTATGTATAAAAACAAGGTAAAGAGACTAAAAAGGCTTTGCCATTGTTGACAGAGAAAAATGGAGGCAAATGTAGGTTACAGGAAGATAGGGGAAACCCGTGCTAAATGTATAATGGTTTATGGATAAAAGCTTGATATAAAGATCACCAGCAGCAGGATGACAAAACATCACTCCAATCAAAGCACCAAACCCAATTGTTCACTCTACACTGTCATAATCGTAATTGTACAGCTATAGAGACCCTTCATACCTGAGGCAGGAACCTGACCTTGGAGCACGGAAAAAGCCAGAACCCATTGCTTGGGCCGTATTTGGTACCTTTGGTGTGTCTGAACACACAATGGGCCAAACAAGCAATGAAATCCACCCCAAATGTTGCATTTCAAACAGCCCAGTCGTACAGTGCTTGTATGAGATTATGACTAATCCATCAATTGATAGGATCTGCATTCCCAGGATTTCAGCTACAGCTCTAAACCATTCAGCATAGCTAATAAGCATTAATTTACCATTTATCACTTGCACTTGTAAGTATGAAAACCCAGCCTTCCTCCATCAGTCAGCCTGAAGTATATTCTGTCAGTCTCATTCCTACCCTACTCCAGGTACAGCCAGTGCTTACAGCCTTCTGTGAGGTTTTGGGCTGCTGAGAGGAACCCAAAAGGCATTTTGTCAGCCTCTGCAGAGCCATTAAGAGGGAACTCCAGGAGAGAGAAGATATCACATATCTCTAAAAGATACCACATTAAACTACAGATGCTGCTGTAAACCCAGGACAAGATATTCCAAGGGTGTCAATCTGCAGAGTTTTCTTAATCCTGTATCAGCCATCAGCCTGAGCCTTCTCATTCATCAGTCCATTTATTAGAGACAATGTGGATGCAGTAGGCACTGAAGAAGGAAAAATTATCTTTAGGGCTGGTGAGTTTATAATGTCTGGTACAGGCTGAGTTTTTGCCAAATTAAATTTGCTTATTTAAGTGGGGACAGAAATGGAGAGTTCAGGGAACAGTGCCTGCTTCAGTCAGCTGCCAGAGCTGTATATAAGACTCTGAATTTTGCAACTACCTTTAAAACTTCAGAGAAATTAGGGAGGAGAAAAATTAGGAAAATATTTTCACTTAAAAACTGCATTTTCCCACCCTTTATGACTCAATAATTCTAATTCCTTGCTGAAGCAGAAGCATGCTGAGAAAAAAGTTTTGACTGTGCTATTTTAGGATTTCCTTCCACAGCAAGACAGAGGGAGTGAGAAAAACCGCTTGAACTTCAATAAACATCTCTGAGGGAAAGTTCAGATCTGTTCTCATTGTTTGCTGACCTGATGCCTATAATTCCTGGTTTTAGTTTCATATTAAAAAAAAAAAACAAACAAAAACAAAACAAAACAACAACTTGTTTTCAATCAAAAAAAGACAACATTAAAAATAACCAGATTTGTTGTCATGAGCAAAGTTTGTCCTGTGAGGCAACACACCACCTAAAACTCTTGAACTTCCTCCTGGAATGAAAGCAATTTTTAAACTATTGGTGTGCTTCTAACGGATATATATTCAGGCAGTTCATTAATGACAGGGTGACATCTCTTTGTGACCATTCCTGTTGAAACCCAGACATTACCCAGGTACCCCTCACTGGGAATTTAGTGACCACCTTGTCCCCAGCCTGGCACCAGGGCAGCTGCCTGTACTGCTCCTGCTCCCAAGACACACGGAAAACTCTCCTGGACATAGCGGCCATTCCAGAAGCTTTCCTTAGGCTCTCACCGAGTGAGAGGAATGAATGTGTGGGCTGTGGATGAGCATTCTCTCCCTTGTTATCTCTCGAGTTTGTGCTTCATCACTTGCTATGGTCAACAAAGACCCTTTCAAGTCCCTCTGCACGTGAGTGGAAAGTTCCTTTGGAGTCTTGCTACATGAGGAGCACACGGTTTGAGAAGCCCCTGCTACAATTAGGAGGGAGCATCAGTTTGTGAAGGACAGATGTTTTGGAGCAGCAACGGCCTTGCAGGGACCCCTGACTCGAGTCCCTGTGTGCTACAAACACTAAATATAGCCAGCCTTCAGGGACACTGAATAAGCTGTAAAGAATGAAACTACGAAATCCTGTCCCAAAGTGAGAAAGTGGAGAGGATGAAAGGCCAGGATGTTGTCCTTGCCCCCAGAAGTCATACTGCAGCACAGCACTCAGGTCAGCTCTGGTAACATCCCTTTTTCCAGTGCTGTAACTCTTTCCACTCCTCTTAACCCTCCAAGCATCTCCCCCTCCCCACACTCTACATCCCATCATATGACAAATGAGTTTGACCCTTCTCCAACCCCTCTCTGCAGTCTCTCATGGCTCCAGCACCGTTTGCTTCCTGCCTTTATTAAATCAGATGGGCTGTGTGTGCTCTGAGGCCCAGAGCCAGAGGAACACAGAGAGACAGGGAATTAAGGGCCATCCTCTCCCAGCCTCCAGGGCTGTGTGTCTTCCATTTCCTCACTCTGTTGCTTCATGACTGTGCCATTCCCTCATTTTTTCTCACTCTCGTGATAAAATCAGTCCTTCCACCCACTAGAAGGAGAGAAATGCAAGGCTCTTCCCAGTGTCACTCTACACTGCAGGACTGCATTGTGGGCTTTCCAAGGTATTTGTTATTGCACTGCCTTACTTTTACAAGGGTCATTCCTTCTGTCCCTTTCCCCACTGCTTATTTCACTCCTTCTTTCTATTACATTTTCCTGCACCTTTGACTTTTTGTTCCTTCTCCCTGCCCAACCCACTCTGACAATTTGCCCCTCTCCTAACACCAGTTACCCATCTCTCAAAGGGAGACCATTACCAAATCTCTGGTCACTAGAGATTTCTAAAATTTTAACTCTGACTTTCGGGGACCTTATTTGCTTCTTATCTCATTGTGTTGGGACAGTTCTGCTTTCTCACTTGTGTTTGGATGGGATGAAGAACGATTGAGAAAACAATTCAAGCTAAACACTTCTTTTGGAAATTATTAGTTCTTTCAAACAAAGATTCAGCGGGTATGGGTTGGTCTGCCTCATTTCTCTTTGAGAGCCTTGGCTGGGATTTCTGCAGCCACAAGGACCTGAATACTCCCAGCTGTGGTCTCCTAGGAAGCCCAACACTGCAGCTGTCCCTGCTGATGGTCTCAATACCTGTTAGTGATGATTTTCCAAATGTGGGTATTTCATTTCTAACCTGAACAAAACCAAATGCAAAAATATCAACATCCTTCTCAACAGCTGAATTACTTCTCTCTCTCCAAGGCAGGCAGCCCAGTGCTCACATCACTCTGGTAGAACAGCACCAGACCCTCATGCACCTGAGGACAGCACTCACCTCTTGCCAGCCCTGACAATTTCTGACAGTTCAACATTCTGAAGTGAGAGATTTGTGTCCCCCATTAGAGTAAATGGGACTTGAAAGCAGATCCTGGAATTGAATTCCACACTTTCTAGGGTGGCGGATGTATAAATACTGCATGGAAGATCAATAAATGATTACTAGCTCTGTTAACAAGTGGCTAATGTCTTGTTACAGACTTTTACAGAGTCCAGTTGGTCAATAGGTTGCATTTAACCATGACTTATGATCACCTATATCACATAATAACCATGCCTGTAATATGCTTACACAGTCTATTCATCTTGCATTAATCCTTTTAAATTTATTTATTAATATACTCTCACTCTAATGTTTCGCCAAATGGAGTAATATCAACTGGCCAAAGAAGAAGAACTGTGCATTTTTACAACCATGTTTTCCCTGGCCCAGGGAACTGATTTTGAATCACAGGTTCAGTTCAAACTCACTCCTGGAGATTAAATCTGATGCATTAGTTCAGCCTAAAAGTATTTTGAGACTCCCCAAATTCTGTGGGAAACACCATCAACCATCTCAGAGTTGGACAACAAAGGAGGAAAAACACCAAGATGCCCAGAGAAGCTGTGGCTGCTGTGGCCCATCCCTGGAAGTGTCCAAGGCCAAGCTGGATGGGACTTGGAGCAACCGGGGATAGTGCAAGGTGTCCCTGCCCATGTCTAGGGGGATAACAGGTCCCTCCCAACCCAAGCCTTTCTAGGAATCTCTAACTCTATGATCCCTGGGGGGAAAACTTCAACCATGTTGAATGAATAAATGGAGGCACAGACTCCAGTAATGAAACAAACTATTGCAAATTCTCTGTTTAATGTCTTTGGACTAGAAACTCTAAGTCTCTATGTGCCAACTCCAACTCTGCCTAGAAAGTCCTTCACTGATGTACCCAGCACTTAAAGTGAACCTTGTGACTCAATGGAAGGGTGTCCCTTACTCCTTTCTATCCTTACTCGTTCCCATCCTTACCCTTTTTCCATCCCCAGCCTCCATATAGATCATTTTAGGTTGATTTTGGTTTTAGGTTAATTGATTTAAATTTTAGTCTGATTTTTCTCTGTGTGCTTTCACCACCTAGTAAGCAGGAGAGTGAACCTGGCCAACAAACTGCTGCACTTTCACTTTACTGTTAAACTTGGTTTTGCTGATACCTTTGCTCTGAGTGACCTAAACCACTCATTTGTGACAAACTGGTGACACAGCCGTGGCAGTATAGAGGAACAGAGAACCCCCTGGATTGTCATCTCCAGCGATGGAGCCTTTTCCACAGAAAATAGATCCTTATATTAAGAGCTCCAGGTCATACCTCTTGATTCACTGTTCCACCTATAAGGGATCCTGGACTGACTTATCCCAGAGTATTTTCACAGAACAGAACAGGTTCAAAGCTTCAGTAATTTATATTAAAATCAGGGACCTCCACACCCCGGACTCAGCAAAGCCATTAAAACACAAGACTTTTTTTCCTTCATATCTCCAGACTGGTGAGCACACCAGCTATTGTACATATAATTGTGAGGAGTGTTAAGTTTTGCCTATCATCTTAAAAATCAAGTAGTTAAAGGGTATTTCAGAAATACTTAATGGGATTTTCCCACCAGTAAACCCTGTGCTCAATGGTACATTTTAATAACAGCAGAATCAAAATCTCATTTATGGACTAAGAAGGTTGTACTGAGGGTAACATTAGGGGAGGCTTTGCCAGAGAAAACAGAAGACTTAATAAGAGAAGGGCTCAAGAGTATTAGTAAGAAAAGTTGTGAGCTGCCTACAGGCTTTTTCTCTTCTGGTATCAGAGGGGAAGAAAAGCCCCTGTGGTTGATTCATTACGCCATTTCATTTCTTCATATATAATTTACATGCAATGTAAATACGGTAAATTATTATTTCTGGATTGCATTCTTGGGCCCTGATCCAAAGCCCACTGAAGCTGAGAGAAAGATTTCTAGGTTGCAAAAAATCAAACATTATTGAGAAACAGGCCTGTTCTATGCCAACACTCATTAGAGAGGGGTCCCAGCAAGGGTTAAAGACTCAGGGCCCTGCTCAGCAAAATGTTAAGTACATGCTTAACTTTAAGGTTCTGCTCAAATCCCAAGTGGATCTAAAGCATATGGTTAATTGCTTTGCTGAATCAAAGCAAGTACAGATCTTTATCTGAATTTAACTGCTGCGTAATCTGGAATACAACATGGCTGACACCAGAAGGAACTTTCTTGAAGAGCTTTGGAACATTCTTATTCTGGATCCATCCAGCCACAGAAAACCCCATAAGGAATAATCACAATGACTAGGGCTGTTTTCCAGGTCAGGGGAAGAAAAATAAATTAGTTCTCTATCAGCTTATTCTTAGAGGAAGATTTGCATCTGTTTTTCTTTTACATTAACTTCTTTGCTGTTTGGCTTTTCCCATCATGCTGCTCCAGGAGCTCAGTGGGTAAATCCTCCTACTTCAGGAGCAGCAAAACTTCTTTATTTGGGTGGCAAAGCAAAGCCAAGTCTCTGAAATCTCCATGCCGTCTGATCCCAATAATCCTGTTGACCAGCAAGCTGACCTCAAAGGTCTTTTCAATTAAAATCTCACAGATGTAACAATTCTGGGTAAAAGCAGCAATTCAGATGCTGCTTATGGCCTATTCCCCCCACCTTTGGCTTACCTTCATTGTCTTGCAGCAAGGTGGAGAATATCCTCATGGATGAATGAAGGAGCTCTCTTCACCTCCCTCATTCTGTGTGATATACCCAGTTTCTCTATCACTTCATTCTCCCTAACCCCAGAATTTAAAGGCAACTTCACAATCTTTCATCCTCTCAATGCTTTTTGTCAGGTGATGAAATCAGTCCTGTTCCTGAGGTGAGGAACTCGAAGTCTGGCAAGTTTAACTACAGCCAAACCAGTTGCTGCTCAAGTTACCGTGCAAGTACCAACAGGCTGGCCTGCTCCAACACAGTGGCCTTGGGTTTTAATGGTCTTTTTAAAAAATACATTTCAAAACTCACAATACTAATCACAGGAACTTTTAGCATTTTGCATGAGATCACACGGAAAGTTTGTGGCAAAGCAGTGACAACGACTCGGTCATAAATCCACCAATTCCCAGGTTTGCATCTCAACACTGAATCATCCAGCTCTACCATGTCCCTTGGGCTCAAACTACTACCAGCAGAGCCTCCTCAGAAGGATAGGAGCATGTCCTGTAGCTCAAGAGCTCCCAAATTTCTTAGTTTTCTCCCTTACAGTGCTCTCAGAGCAATTTTAAGGTTTTCTCCCTGTTACTTTGTAAGTAAACAGCAAGTTTGAAAAGCATGAAGGGCTGCAAATAAATGTTAAATAAACTTTCTATTTCACCTGTGAGCCCCAGGATTTCACTGCAGGCTCCCTGCTCAGGCTCTCCTGTCCCCCTGGGAACACACAGTGACCTCATCCTTCAGCTCTCCTCAGACGGCCACGGCTGCCACTGCTTTGGGGAAACTCAAGAAATCCTCCAGAGCTGTACTGGGATTTGGTAATGCCATCAGGAATGAGGAAAGATTGCAGGGGAGAATTCACACCTATTAAAACCAGAGAGACAACTCTGATATGGGTGCTGGAGGTCTTTCAAGGTTACCATATGCCACTGGATTAATCCCAACAGTCTTAAGGTAGAGGTGAGAAATGTTCAAATTATTTGATTAACTTCAAAAGGAAAGATTTTTACGCCTCTACCTCTTGGCAGCCCATCTCTGCTCCCAAGCCAAGAAGAACTAGAAACCTCACGAGAAAGCCAGCTCTATACCTCTGACCAACAGAATCCAAAAGTGTTGCAATCTCAGCTCACTTAAATCATCCAGTTTTGAGAAGGAAAAATCTGTGCCAGTGTTACAATAACTGCCTGTCAGGAACCTCTTTATTGAAAAGCCTATTTTTTTCCTTTTAAGAGGAAATTGGGACAGCCATGGAAAAATATCAAAGCTGTATTTTGCACCACTGAGAGCTCCTGACAAGCAGACAACAAACAACCAATTCCCTTCCAGTTTCACATTTGCTGTAACAGCCCATCAGAAACACACTGGGGCTGTCAGTGGGCACCCACAGAGAATGGTTTGTACTGACTCACTGCAAAAGACCAGGAGTCAGCATTTGCCATGAGACTGCAGGATTGTATTACAAGTATTCCCAGTGAATTTCCTTTCTCCCTTCTTGCCCAAGTGATGCCTGAATTGGCTACCTGGAAACCTAGACTACACAGGAGTAAGAGAATAAAAGTGAATATTTATTTGAAGGCCTTCAAAGGCATACCCTGGGGAGCACACCTTGGGCTACCAGAACCCAAGATGGACCTCAAGATGGACACCCAGTCATGAGTTCTTGATACAGTTATAGGTTCTGGTCCATTTGCATATCAACACAAATTCGCCAATTAAAACTTCAGCTACTTATGTAACTCTCTCCAGCTTGCCCCCCCCTTCTCTAGATGTTGGCTTACACATTCTGGGCAAACCCAAGTACAGTCCAGGTGTCCTTGAA
>WEKY01062655.1:0-15372 GCA_013390045.1 Picathartes gymnocephalus
TTTTTAAAATAAATAAATAAATATTATTTAACAATTACGATGCAATTCTAGTCTCTACAGTTGTGTGACAGAGGAAGGAAAATTTAAAAAAAAAAAAATTTCTTCCAGAGGAACATTTCTGAATGAAAATTCCTTTCATGTCCCACTGTCCTCAAGTGCTTTAATTCCCCCCGACCCTCTTCCTTTTAATTGCCAAATGAGATATCCCAGACATTTACAAAACAGAGTTCTTACCTGTTTTTGTTTTCCTTCCCTTTTATTTTTTCTTGGCCTTTGCCTCCAGTAGGATCCCATTCAACATAAGTATCTTCAACTTTCAAGTTCAGGTGAGATGAAGTACTGTCCAAACTGAACACAAATGCTGGTCAAAACAAAATACAAAACAGTGAAATTGTATAATGGTTATTTACAGTAGAAGCAGTAGTAAAATTCTAGCAGAGTTTTATTGGACATAATGGAAACACCAGCTTTTCAGTCTGACACTTGCAATCAAAAAACCAACACAACAAGTTGAATTTCCTAAACATATTTACAGACTATTCTATAAATGTCCTAACACCATCAAATACTACACTCTGACTCTGAAAGAATATATACTTGAGATTTTTAAGAGTTTAGAGCTCAAAAATGCACAACTGTAAACAACAGTCAGGTTAAGCACATGGATAAGGGAACTGATTTTCTATGGGCTGATTATTAAAGAAAGTGTTCACCCAGGAATAACGAAAATAATATGGGAAGCATTGTACCTGCCCAGACAATCAAAACCAGAATCACTTTTCTGGTACTGGAGTAGAGAATTATGTGGCTATTAAACAAATATTATGTCTCTGACAATGACTATCGCTTAAGAGTATTAAAATAATTTTAGAAGTTACCAGAAAGCCTATCAGCTCATTCAAATAGCATATAGCTTTATTCTTATGAAATAACATTGAAAAGGAACAGAATTTATACTTATATAAATTTATTCCGGTGATACCAGTCATTTTGCCCTTTACACCAGACCTGGTGTAAACCAAGCCTCAGGATCACCCTCTCACCTTAATAGCTAAGATTTGTGTTCTGTCACAAAACACCACTTCCAAGAAATCCCTTTTTCAGTTTATTTGCAAAATGATGTTAGGAAGCCACTCTAATAATTCTCAGATCAACTGACTTCTAACATGATGGCTATACACCTTCAGCAATTTGAAGCTGCCAACTATAAAATATTGACAGTGATTAGAAACTGCAGCTACAAAGTCAAGAAAACTCCTTCCAGCAAATTCTAGTTACAGAAAGCTGTGTCTGCTGCTAATAACAGGATAATCACACCAACTGTTTAGATGCCCAAGGAGTCATCCACAACATTCATCCTTCTTCTTGCTGTATGCTGGCATCATGCAGCAGCACATGTGACTGTCACTCCACAGTTCAAACCGGCCAGTGCCAAGCTTTTGGAGAAAGTGACATTAACTGACCCATTTTTTCAGGGTCTGAATGCCAAAAGGGCAGCTTTGTGCCAATCAGCTTCTTAATCCTTTAAAATTCTTCCCCTTTCCACTTAGGAAGTGTTTCAGCAGCACTCATGCAGGAGCAGATTGGACATACAGGTTCATGTATGAAGGCAGAGGAGTTTAAGTGCAGGATTTTCACCACAGGTGAGGTTGAAGAGTTTTTCAAATTTTACCTTTGGTTTCCAGAGTCACGGGGTCGGAGTATTCACCTGCCACAGCTTTGTTGCAAGCTTGTACTCTAAGGTTCATGTATTTTGTATCAAATTTCAGACCTACGAAGTGAATGTTCAGAAATTTGAAATCGTGCTGATTAGTGACAACTTCTACAAGACTAAGATCTATCCCCATGTAGCTTTCACTTATCTCAATCTGCAAAAAACATGCTTGAATACCAGTGTGAACTTTATTTAGCACACAATTTTTGACAAAACCTCAAAGTCAAAATAAAAGTCAGAACTGTTATTGCACAAAGCACCCAAGACTGATGTGATATAATGGCAGCTTCACTATATGCAGAAAGAGGGGCATTTTGCAAAACTTCCAAACATAAAGAGTTATAGCAATATTCTTGGCTTTGAAGTATAAAAAACCTTTACCTGATAATGTGTACTGAGTAGCTTTAATGTAGTCAACCAGCTCCCAATGCTGTTCACCTTTTAGTCGAGGAAGCCCATCAAAGTTGGTTTTCCTATACTCCAACACAAAATGATCAATTCTGCTGTCCTCCTCAGGCATTCTCCACGATATTGTTATGCAGTTGTCAGCAACCAGACATGCTGCTACATCTATCTCTGGAGCTTTAGGGACTGCAGAAAGACAAGCACACAGGTCAGTTTAAAGAAGACAAGGCTAGAGTAGAGAGGACTTACATGAATATACATTTAGAATAAACACCACACAGGAAGAACAACAAGAAGCAAATTTCTGTTCCTATGTCTCTGGAAGGTAAGTTCAACTGCACCCCTCACACAGCATCACTTGTATTTATTTCCATCACCACAGACAGTAACATCTTCCACCAGCTTCTCTTCAGTTACCCAGGTTTTTTTATCTCTTCACTCCTTTGTCTTGAAAGGATGCGATACAATTCCTAAGGTCCACTAAAGACTGAAGTTTTGTTTATAGGCAACAGAATTCTATTTCAATTAAATCAAGTCTGTGGAAAAAAAGTTCTGAAAAAGAAGGCATTTACATACTATTTGTAGAGTCTAAAGGACATGCAAGGAAGGCTTTTTCTGCAGGAAATGAAAAAGAGGTTTTATTGCTTTCAGTTTGAGCTTTTGGTGTCTGAGTAATTTGGAAGCACAGCACTATAATAGAAAAAGCAAGACTGATACTCAGTCAATTTTCCTGTTTACAAATCAGAGGCCAAATTTAAATTCCTATATATTTGATAAGGAAAAAATGTATAAGGGTTATACTAAATAATACCTTTATCTAGATGCAAAACTTTGTTCACACTTGGTGTTAGATCTTTACACTTTCATTTCTGTTAAACAGGTGCACTGTGAAATGCAGGGCAGTGACTGACACCCAGAGTCCACCAAGACTAGACGGTAAATTTCTGCCTGGACACTACCAGCTGACCACTAGGAATAACACTGGTCATTTACTACACATGCTACCACATACTGTATCTGCAACTCACAGAAATGAAAAATGATGCTGCTAAGTCCTTAACAGATTTGGATTTGTGACCTAGACATGAAACAACTTTACATCCCTGCCAGCAGTGTTCTTGTCAATATATACTCAGTAACAACCAAGGGCAAAGTGTTTTAAACAGGAAAGCAATAGGAATAAAAAGGCATGAAAGAGACACGCTGGTCTAATGCACCTGAGTTTACTGGAATAAGTGGATTAATGCACATTTTGTAATACGGTAGTTTCGCTGTACGAGTAGCCTGTCCCTCTCCTGTATTTCAGACCATTTCACCACTCTTGTAAGCAATGTATAACTTTACAGTTCCACACATACTACTCCTGCACATGAGCAGGACTTTGGGGTGTCACTCAGCATCAAGCTGGCAGGGATAGTCCTAAGAAACCTCATGTAATTTCACAGAGTACAAAGGAACTGACAATTGAAAAAACACGGTCTGGAAGACTCACTCACATTTCTGAGATCAATACTGTTTTCCAAAATGCTGTCTTATGTAGAAATTAACACAAAAAAACTAGAAAACTCTCATCCTCAAGGTATTCAATTTAACATACAATGACTAAGAATGAGTTTAGGTACTCCAAAAAATTTGCTTATTAGGGTGCAAGAGGTGTGGTTTTCTTTTGTTTGGTTGGTTTAAGTCCAGTGAGCTGTTCAGGTAGCAACAAATTAAACTCATTGGATACAGTTCTTACCTGGCAAAAACTTCACAGCTTGGAGCATGTGCTTTTCTAGAGTGAAGTCTACCATCATATGAGTCATACTGTCGCTGACTTTTGGTTTCAGAGAGAGGCGGAATGCTGATGCCACTGTAACACTAAAGCCAAGAAAGCAGCATTAGCAAAATGTATTTCACATTGTCATGTTCTATATCCCATTTTCCAAAACAGTGGTCAGACAGTCTGTATCACTGACGTCAAACTACCGATCAAAGACTAGAATATTTTCCTAACACATAATTGTTTACCATTTAGCACACTCAAAATAGAAAGTTTTGCTAATGTGACTGTCTCAGAAAAATGGTGCGAGCAACCAGCTGTTCCATATTACTAGGCAAATAAATACTAAAGAGACAACTAAAGAAGAGTTTAAAACTTTTCACTAGTGACAAAAGCCTAGATAAGATAGAAAACAAAATTCGTATCACTTGACATAAATTCAGCAAGTATGAAAAGTCTGAAGTAGTGCAGACTCAGGATCATGTTTAGGCATTTCTAAACAGCACTAAAAAAGCTGACTATGCTGATTTTATATCTATCTATGACCTTATCAGGGGTTGAAGAGTTTTTTCAAGATGCAGATTGAACATGCAAGTACCAGACCAGTTTTACAAGATACACTAAACACTTAAGAACCTTAATTCAACAAAGGAAATGCAAGGTTCTGCACCTAGGCAGGAAAAACCCCAAGCACCAGCCCAGGCCAGGCTGATGTGCTGGAAAACAGCTTTGCAGAGAAGGACCTGGAGGTCCTGGGGGACAAACAGCTGTCCCTGGGCCAGCAGAGTGTCCTGGGAACAAGGAGGTCAATGGGATCCTGGAGTGCTGTGTCCAGCTCTGGATCCTCAGGGCAGGAGGGACACAGAGCTCCTGGAGTGGATCCAGCAAAGGCTGTGGAGCTGAGGAAGGCCCTGGAGCATCTCCCTGCCCAGGAAAGGCTGAGGGAGCTGGGGCTGTTCAGCCTCGAGAGGGGCCCCAGCTGAGAGGGGCCCTCATCCCAGTCTGTCCCTGTCTGCAGGGAGGGCTCAGAACACGGATCAGGCTCTGCTCTGGGGGGCCCAGCAATGGCACAAGAGGAATGGGCAGGAGCTGATGCCCAGGAAGCTCCACCTGAACATGAGGAAGAATTTCTTCCCTGTGCAGTGACTGAGCCCTGAACAGATTGCCCAGAGAGGCTGTGGAGTCTCCCTGACTGGAGATATCCCAGACCCATCTGGACACAATCCTGTGCCNCCACATGACCGACTGTGGTCCCTTCCAAGCTGACCCATCCTGGGATTCTGTGAAGCACAGCTCCATTTCCACTCCTGAAATTTTAGCTCAGTTCTATTCTGAACACTCCCAAGACATTTTTGTACTCCAACTACACCACCAAAAAAAAAAACCAAACCAAGGTTTTCATGAAATTCTCTAAATCTGAAGACAGCAGCCCAAGCATCAATTCAGACAGCTCAGAGGTCCCAACTCCTCATTTAAAAAAGAGAAGATTCTCAACTACAAAGTAATATATACACAAAAGTCAACTGCCAAGACCTGAATCCATTTTACACCCACTGATGTGTGCCACCTTTAGAACACCTAATGCATATAACTTCCTGCCTTTCACTACTATGCAAGACAGATCATGTCCTAACCACAGATATATCAAGAACACAGCAAAACAAAAAAATCTAGTAGTGGGGAAGGGGGAGGAAATGTGAAGTTTAATACTAAAGATATGTGCAAGTCTGAAGTGATGAGCTTTGCAATTTTGGGATATGAGACAATTATGAGACTGAGCTGAACATCATGAAAGACAATTCAATTGATTTCCCAAGACAGAGCTCATGTTCTGAAATTCAGTATGGGCTGCCTAGGACATTAGTGCTCAGCCAGATGGGTAGAGTAAATCTCTCCTTAAGGAAGAATAATCCTCTGATTAGCAGCTAGAGAACACCAGGGAACAGTGGGCTTCAGACAGCTTTTTAACTTCTGCTCAGACACCAATCATGGACAGAGAACCACAGGATTTGGTGATAATTTCAAGAAACCAGAAGAGGATGCTTATTACTGATAAAAAAGTACTAAAGAGTCCCATCACTGACAGTATTCACTATCCCTCTGACATGTCAAGGGTACTAAATCTTTACCCTTGGAAAACCAAAGATTAAATAAAAATCTAACACATTTTACACATTTATTCTCTGAAGAGAAGTTCAGAGAATTTAGTAAATCAGAGCCTTCACTGAAAAACCTGTAAATTGAAAGCTAAATAATATGGTCCACAAGAGCAACAACATCCTGTGAACTGCTTCTCCAACCATTATGCATGTCATAGAAGGTTTTCTAAACCAAGAGGCCATACTCTTGGAACAGAGTTAACATTCCCAAGTGAAGAAAAATGGCCTTAGTGTTGATTTTGAAACAGCAAACTTTTGCTTTTTAAACAATAGTTCAAAGAAAACCTACCAGAAATAATAATTTCAGAGTCTCTAGTGTCACCAGAAGTGTTTCAACAGCTACAAGACTTTTTACATTCTGAAGGAAAATTACCTAGCAAAAGTCTTTAAGTACTTGAAAAAGAAGAAGAACAAACAAGATTCTCTCACAACTCAAAGGGGCAGAGTCAGCTTGAAACATCATTAAATTTCAGCCATGAGGTATTAATAATAAATAAGCTTATTAAAAATAACAATGATATACGTATATATTTAAAGACATAATAATTACAGCAGCAGCTGATGCAGAGTTCCACTTCCCCACATCAAAAATATCTTTTTATTAAAAGTTATGAAAATCCAGGAAAAACACTACATGAGCAGCACAGAAGTTTTTAGTACTCCCTCAAAAGTTCTGATAACTAATACTTAGAAAAGAGTCAATGATTAAAGCTGACTATGGCCCTTTCAAACTAAATGCATTTTCAAGGATAAGATTAATTCAAAGACACAAAAGTGATAGATTTTGTACTGTACCTATCTTTGATCTGTCTGGAAGCCTTGATGCATGTCAGGGAGAAGAGAGAGAAAGTAGTTAGTATTTCCATGCAAGTATCAATGCCAGAAACATGCAAGAAGGCCGAGAACAATCTCGGCTGCATTGCTCAGATTTGAAGTTCAAAATCAGTTTAAAATTTTCCTCAAAATAAACTGTCCCATGAAGCATGTTAATAGCATGAGTTAGCACAGCAACACCATAACATCTGGGAAAAAAAACCTGATTTCCAGAACTACACCAAACCAATTCCAAATTATTCAGCTTTCTGGGTGTGACTTTGTATTTTCAGATTTCTCTCATCAGTTAGAGTTACTCTCCGTGGCTTTTTAAAAGAGCTACGTGACCAAGCCAACAACATTTAACTGTCATGGTATTTCCTGTGAAACTAAGTGCTTACTAGTGGCATGTAACCATGCCTGACTTGCTGAACTACACACCACACAATGCATGCCCTGACAAATAAGGAAAAATAGGACTTATTCTAGCTTTTCCTCCAAAAGTTAGGAAGTGCTGTTGGAAAAGTATAATAAAAGACTCTCTCTCTATATGCCAGCTTTCAAAAATGACAGTAGTAGTTCTCAAATAATAACAGTGAAGCATAAGCAGAAGTGATGACATTCAAAAGATAAACATCAGCTGGCATGTGGAAAGACAAAAATCCCTCTCCTTCATCAAAAGGAGCTGCAAACCTAAGACAAAAGGTAATTGTTGAAGTGGTGAGGGCTTGGTTGTGTCTGCTGAAGCCATGCTTCAACAGTGCTCCTTGATCCAGTTGTTCATTCAGCTGAATTATTTTCCCTTTTAAAGGGACAAGAATCATCAGGCAGCTTCCCAGTTTTTAAAGTGGAGAACTTCCCAATTTTTCACTAAATAAAAATCACAATGAAAAAAATAAATAGCAAATCAGGCTGTCCCTGCTACAAAACTGATCACACATTCCTAAAGTGGGAAGCAGGGGAAAAAAAAAAAAAAACCAAACAAGTGTTTAGACATAATTTAGCTTAAGAGGTAGCTTTGCTTTACCTCAAAACAAAGTTGTTGTAGGAACTACTGACTGGTTTTCCTACATGACAGCTGTAAATAAAACAGAGCTACTTCACAACAAAATCTTTGGGTTTAATTTCCATGTCTTGTAAAATATGTGGAAGCCAGGACTCAACATCTTTTGCAAGACAGTCCCAGCTTAACTTCACTGACTTTAGCTTGTTTCCAGACTACTGGCAGAGAAGGATCAGCCCATCCCAGAGGAGCTGCCCAGCAGTGTCTGATGACATCCTACCAAACCACTGAACCCTCCTGCAACCTGCCACTTGTGTTCTTTTGACTTCCAGGTAAATCAATTCCGAGAATAAAGCCACAAAAAAATAACATAGAAAAAAAAAAAAAAACCAACTAAAAATAATCTTATGCTAGGTCACTTCTGAACCGATTTACTGGAGTATCCAAAGAAACTTCATGCCAACACAGGAGCCAGGGAAGGAGCTGCCCCTTCAGGAACAATTGCTATTCCTACCAGCAGAGTAATAGAATTAGCTGCCTAATAGCCAAAGCAATATTACCTTAAAATGTCATCCCCAAATGCACAAGTGTAATACCAGTATCAAATCCTACATACTAGAGCTCACTGAATTGGATTTCAGTATATCTTAATCATCAGACTCCAAATCTGAAGAGATTTCCCCCCAGCAAATGATCAGACAGCTCTCCTGTGTGTTTGATTGGAAAAAAAAAAAAAAGCATTAGAGAGATCTGAAATAGAACAACTTCCAAGAAAGTCAAAGCTGCATTTTGCAGAGAGTTCAAGAGCTAACTTAATTTTTTGCTACCAGGCAGAAAGGACAACTCCAGCTGAAGAAAAATACTGTTTAGGAATTGCTGCTCTTTGAGGCAAATGAATCAAAGCTGACACCCAGAAAGCAGGACAGTACACAAACGTGCAGCCAAAAGGTAAAACTGACACAGAAAGACAGCTTTACCCCTCGCTCTTTTAAACTGGTTTGTGTCCTTGCTCCCATTAAAATGTAGAGAGAAAAAGTAATTGGGCCTTGGATTTGGTGTGGCTGATCCCACTGCTACCACTGGGATTACTATAGCAAGCATTAGTGTAGTACTGATTCAGTGTATATGTGGAACTGTTTCTTTAATTTACAAGCATATACTTCCAGTTATATACATGTTGTTTCACCCTAACTTTCTGGGGTCATCTGTGCAAGTTTGCTAAACAGTGACAGCTGTCCAGGACAAGGCATTGTATTCCCTCCCCCTCACCCTGAATAAGAAAAAAACAACTTGTTTTATCAGAAATTGCATAAAAAGTCAGGACTACAGTGCTTAACTTGGCTTTTTCAGCAGAACAGTAACTGCATTTTTATATGCCTGTCTATCCTCACTCTAAGTACACCTGGTAAGTTTGCAGTGTCCAGGAGAGTAATGCAAAGGATATTTCAAACCAAGAGAGATGCCAACACCTGCCTCACACACATCCAGTCAATGTTTTCTACCTCTAAGAGCTCCACGGGGTTCTTTATGTCCAGTGACTGCACAGCAAGTTCCAGCAGCTCTTCTGAGCTCTCCAGGGCACGGCTGCACTGGCTCAGCTGATCCTGGAGCAAAAACAGAAAGAGTAATTTGATGTATTCCCATTAAAACAGCGGTTTGTAAAGCACCAGTCCCAGGACCTACATGGATTTGTTAGGCATTTATGACAGCTTATTCCCTTATATAACCAAGGCCCTAACTTCAGTGCCTTAACTTCACTGTCCTTGACAAGTGCACAGTGATACTCGGCACATCCCACAACTCCAAGGGAGAAAAAGCTGAAGTCTGACTTAAAAGCCAGATTTAATTTCAACACCCTGTTCCCCCAAGCATCAGGGTTTCAGAAAGCAGAGAAATAAAACACTTATATTCATGTGCACTACAATTTCTATATACAGGACTGCACTTCATCACTGAATGCTGAATGACAGTGTGGTAATAGCCTTGAAAAAGGCAGTGACTTTACCAGCTCTGGAACTGTCACAAGACAATCCTAAAAATCAATACTGCTGTGTAACAAATGGCAATAGCACAACAGGGAGTTTAAAAATGTTTCTATGCAGCTGCAAAATTTTTCAGGAAGAGTTATTTATTGACCTGCAGAGCTTGAATTTTACGAGCCTCTTCTTGCTGAATAGTGTTGGCCATGCTCCCCTTCATCTCATGCAGTACAGAATACAGACCATCAAACTCCTCATCCAGCTCACTGATGGCATTAGAAGAGTTTACCTGAGAGAATTGAAAATGGTGTTTACACTGGAAACAATGCCAAGACACTGAAAGTCACATAATTTCCCACAAATGTTTTGCCATGACCACTGGGTACCTTGTGACTGCTTCTCAGCTTATCAAAAACAGAAAAAAATATTAGGATTGATGGAACAGTCACCTAAGCAGACTCTATATCAGGACACTGAATGCTGAAATTTGTGAAAATTCCACAATACTCAAACTTGCATAAAACCAGCACACTTGACAAGTTTGTTCCATGCCAAAAGCTTTGATTTTTCTCCCACAACTGTACATGGATTGCTAGATGTTTGGAACAAGGAAGTTACCCAGTTCCAAATACAATTATTTCATTTGATGCTAAAAACTGCACTCAAGAAGGCAGTTTAAAAATCTGCTGGTTAATTTCCATTTCTGTAGCCAATATGGCTCAGCTTTAGGATGAAACAATTTTTGGCTGATTGACAGGCTGAAGAAACCTAAACCTTGTGCAAATGCTCCAACAATGAAGTCTAACTCTAAACTTGAGCCCAACAATCTAAAACTGCTGAAAAGAGGAAGAGTGAAGAATTTTCTCTTGAAGTATCATTTCTCAGTCCACCAAACAGAGCAGAAGTCTGAAAATACAGACTATTTCCCACTAATTGGAGTCTCAGATCTTGCATCAGATTGAAGATTATCTTTCCCACACAAATGAAGTTCTACAAAAGCTCTTCATACAAAATGTAAGACCACCACACCTTCCATCTAGAGACAGACTTAAAAAACAAAATGTTTTTCTATCTAGTTCCAACATGAAGATATATTTTGAACTGGATTCTTACAGCCCACCCTTTAGACACTACAGTTTGAGACTAACAAAAGTGCAAAGATGCTCCCCTCTCAGATACAAGCTATGAACCTTTAAATACCTGAACATTTGATATTGTATGGTTCAGCATGTCAATGAAGTTGTGAATTTCATCATTTTTGTTCACTAGAGTACTGACAATCCTTTGCAGAGTCTCCTAGAATTACAAAAACAAGCAAGAGAAGTTGTAAAAAATGTCTTGCAAATTTTTTAAAATCATCACTATTTCAACATACATGAAAATTCATCACAGACATTCCAGCCGCAGCAAATTCAGTTCTGACAGGATCAGAAATGCATTTTCTTGGGACAGTGAAAGAATATCAAAGCTGGAAGCATTCCACCAAATTAAAGATCTCTAGGAAGCATTCCACCAAATTAATTGAGAGAAATTAAGTAGCTGCTTTAAGATACCCCAACATTTCACATGTTTTTCTACATGAGTCACCTGCACCAAACCACCCATTGGCACCACAGCTTCTCCAGATGAGAAAGCTGGTGCTTGTGCAGCCAAACAGAGAACCAATAAAGAAAATTTTAAAAGCTGGTAAAAGGAAACCCAGAAAAAAAGTTGAGATTTCCTTATGTCAAAAGAAGCTAGTGTGAAATAGCCACACTGACAGTTTATTCTATATGCAGAATAAATCTGTAAAAGTGATTTGTAAAATTATTCTACAAGTAGGAGAACATTTTGTGTGAGTATTTTCTATATTCCAATTAAAACTGACCTCAAAAAGGAGAGCTTACTGATAGCTGAGAAAGAGAAGGAAGGTTATTTCAGTGATGTGCATTCCAGCTGTTCAAAACACATAACAAGCTAGCATAACTATTAAAGAACACGAAAACTTATTTTAAACTAAATAAGACCACTAACTCTAAATTTGTTGAGCAGCTAGTTACATATCCTAAGAATCTGACAAAAAAAGTCAGTGCTTGGTGCTTAAAATTAAGTCAAGTTGTATTGTTAGTCAAGTCGTATTATTAAAGCATATCAGCATGTGTAAGTAAAAACAGAGGCTAAGATGAGGAGCTAAGAATTTTCTGTAACTTAATTCAGGCTGGCTGGTAAGTTTTAGAAGCAAATCTACCTCTAAAAAGACAGGTAAACACTGTCTTAATTAATACATTATTAATCAATTGGCCTAGAGTTTCAACTGCTCATCCTGACGTTGTTACTTAATAAAATTCAGGAAACCAAGGCACAGAGAAATAATAAACACACCTTGGAAACAGCCAGACTACCAAAGGAATGCTGCAGAAGTCCCTCCCTGAAGCAATTTTTTAATAAACATGTACTACCTAGATCACATTTGTTTGCTAAAAAAGCAAGGAAAATATGTTATCCTTTCACAGCATCCACGGTGAACCTCAACACTACATCAGATTTAAGGAACTTCACTAGTCCTAAACTGTGCTCCTTCCTCTGTCTTCTGACTCCTTCCTAGGCAGTTTCCAACAAATCTGCAAAGAGGCGTTTATGGGTATTCCAACCCCCTGCCTGTTTAATAGTGTCATACTCAGGAAGTTAAACCACAAGTAAAAAAAACAAATTTCAGTGCTTTTACCACAGGTGTGGATGGTGTTACATACACAGAGGTAACAGACCAGACAGCAGTGACTCAGCTCTGGACTCTGGGAGAACAGAAACAAGACCTTGACTTCTTTCAGAAACACAGGCAGAGAAAATCTTGACCACTTCATTACTGAACCTTTCCCTTGTCTGGTGAAAACTGAGCACATTTGAAGGCAATTTTGTGCACACCAGAATGCCAGATGAATAGCAATTGTCCGGCCAGCTGCTTCTGCATTCACCACTGACCAGAGGCAATTGTTCTCACAGGCCAGATAGCGTGGAGATAAGCCTTAGATCCTATGAGCACAACTGTCAATTTGGATGAACACGGAAAACTCACAATCCTCTTCCAGCACGGATCTTCGGGGTTACTCAGCTGCAGCGCACGGGGCAAAAGTGTTCTTGTGTGTAGTGCTGAACAGTGCTGCTCGGTTTTATAGCTACTGCAAGGTTAAAGGAAAATATCTACACGTGAAGAACATTCAAAAGGCCTTTACACAGCCAAACACACGGCAGCAACTGGAAGCCAGCTGTTAATCAAGATTTTCACCGAAAGGTACATTTAACTGACTAAATGTGGGTTGCTATGGCTCTTTTTAAATAAGCTACCAATCTGTCAAGAAATTCAACCAGGTTTGGTGAAATTTTAATGAGTCTGAATGCCCTTTAAAAGTATCCACCAACGGCAGACAGAATTTTTCTAAAACACCAATGCACAAGCCACCAGAACAAAAAAGGCAGATTTTAGGAACCACTATCTTACTCTATTTTCCAACATAATTTTCTAATCGCTAACATGCAATAAACAGATTTCCTTCCAGACATACCACACAGACCAAATTAAAAACACGCTACAATGTTGTCATTCCTTCCTTTAAGGGGAATTTCTGAAAAGTCACTGTATTTCCATGGAATAAAGGGTTCTAGAAAAATTACCAATGTAAGCAGCAGATGAGGCCTACATTCTACATTATTTTTTAGAAGAATTTCAACAGCACTAAGCCCAGTAATGTTTCTTGGTATTTCTGCACTAAAGGACATTTAACTCTATTGCCTACTGATGAATGCAATATTTCACAGAATTCTATCACAAGCAATTTTCTTTGAGCTTCCTCTCTGACCTCTGTGTGAGGTCAGTTTCAAATGGATTTTCAAAGCATTATGAAATGTTTATCACAAAGGTAATTTTTGCTGCTGTCAGTAAGCTTCATGCTGCTCTTCCCTTTTGTGTCCTAATCTTACTCTCTAAATCTAATGCACTTTGCTGGGGGAAAAAAAAAAAAGAGAAAAATAAAAAAAAGTTCATGCCATTGGTAAAGCAAGAGTGTGGATGAGCAAAGGATGAAGAGTAAAAAAAGGATAGGAAAAAGAAAGAGAAGCCCTACAATATGTAGTTTATAGTCTTAAAACACCTGCCTTTGAGTAGCGAGTAACTAACATGACATGGCACCTCTTAAAAACTAAATTCTGATAAATCAAACAATTATAGCAATTCTGTATAAGAAGCAGGTTACAAAGTTGCTCAAGATCATGCTGAAGGCTGACGAGTTGACTGCATGCAGAACAGTTTCTGAAGCAGTCCTGGGCCTAGGACAAAATCACGAGACATTATAACCTTCATATCCAGATCAAATTTCAAAGAGGGCATGCTTACTTAGCCTCCATTAATTTAATCTCCTGCACTTGTCAACACAGTCAAGTTGCCAGAGTTTGAAGGAGAACTTTGTACAGTACAGGTGACATTAGCAAATTAACCCTTGGTAGAGAAAGTACTGTAAAATAAAAGATCCTCTGCAGTCTTACTGCTGTATTCAGAACCTCTGGAATTCAAATATGATCAATGACCCCACCTAGAGCACTCACAATAGGGGCAGCCCTCATTTACTCCTCCTCCAAAGGGACAAGTCTCACATAGAGCAGGCAAAGGCAGACAGACCCAAACTGACAAGAGTTTCTACCAGAAGTGCACTTTTTATGGCATTTCTCACCTCGCCTTCCAAAGCACACCTTCAGAGATACTAGCTGCTTAGCATAAATAAGTTTTATGTAAAACCCGTTACACTGAATTACAATATTTTGTGATTTAGGGTGTTGCTTGCTTAGGATGAGGAGTAGAATTTGCTGAAGCCTTGGGCTGCCAGCTGTGAATCCGCACCAAGTTCTGCTGTGGCTAGCATAGAGTTAATTTCCTCAGTAATTTCCCAGTAACTCCTACAGTGCTGGGGCTCGGCCTTAGCACGAGAAAATTACATTGACGTGTAAATCTCAAGCCACTAGCAGCACTAAAGTTACTCAGGCCCCACACACACAAACCCCTTCGCAAGCTGCGGAAAGCAGAGTGTTCACTGAACACAGAAAGAGGAGCCCTTCTGATGGACTGGAAGCCAAGAGGCTGAGACAACTTTTTGCAGGGGTTATCAGTTCTAGAGAGCCCCAACGATTGGGTGGGCACATCTCAGCTCTTCAGTGAGCTCCCGAGGGGTGTGATAGCAAGCAAGGGGAGGAGGGAATTACACGGCAGCAAACATAGGGCAAACGGAAGGGCTTATGTACGCACCGTGATTACTTATGACAGGAATACACAGAGTGAAAGAGCTCCACAACCGCTGGAGCACTTCATTCCAGAACCGCGGAGCAGCCAGGGCTGGAAGGAATCAGTCCAACCCCACCTGGCAGAGCAGGCTCACCTGGAGCCGGTAACACCGGAATGTCCACGAAGAGACAGACACACCCCGGAAAGGAGTGGACTCGGGGTCCTCCAGAACTCCGCAAGCATCCCTTCCCCTCCCGCACAGCCCCTCCACCCGCCGGCCCTTCTTCCCAGG
>WEKY01062668.1:0-20965 GCA_013390045.1 Picathartes gymnocephalus
CTTCCTGCAACATACAACTTACATGGCAGAATATTTTTCCCCCAAGATTAAATCTCCTTGAGGCACACACCATGTCTCTCCATCCTTCCACATTACCCATTAAGTCATAACCCACCAAGTACACCTAGGTCCTTGGGCAAAGACAGCCCCACAAATAGTTTGCCTTAGTGGGAGGAGAAGCCCACACTGACTTCCCCAGTCACTTTCCTGGGTAGTGCAGGGACTGTATCTCCTCCCACAGTGTGAAGCAATTTCGTTTCAGTAGGACCGAGGCAGTCAGCAGATCCCCTAGTGTTAACCAGCCAAATGGCTTCTGCTAAATTTGCATCCCAGTGCTTCCATGCCCCATTATCTAATGCTCTTAACATGGTCTTAAGCCATCCATTATACCTCTGAATCTTTCCAGAGGCTTATGGGTGATAAGGGATGTGATATATGCACTCAATGCTGTGTTTCTTTGCCCGAGACTTTATGAGGGTGTTTTGAAAATGCATCCCATTGTCTGATCTGATTCCCTCTGGCATACCATGCCGTTACAAAATGTCTCTCTCAAGACCTGAGATGGTGTTCCAGGCAGTGGCAGTGGTTTACAGGGTATGTTTCCAGCCAGATAGTTGCTGCCTCTACCAAGGTAAGCTCTTGCTTTGGTGTGTTTGTGGCAGTGGTCCAGTGTAGTCAATTTGCCAGCCCTCAACATATTGGAAACCCAGCCACCACCCTCTATTCCAAGGAGATTTCACTCATGTAATTTGCTTGATTGCAATATATTTCATATTTGTGTGTACCTAAGGCTTGTTGTTCAGGACAAATGCCTTCTAAAAAGGAGAATAAGAGCAGCTGTAGTGTGAGAATGAGCAGAAGAAAAGCCATCACTTGTAAAGGACTTATCATCACCATGGTCACCTTTCTGTTGTGTTAAATATCTTGGGTCTGCAGGGAGTTTTCACTGAATAAATTCTGCCTGGACCTATATGACTAGGCCAAAGACTAGAAATAAATGGATGATTCTCGTCATTGATTAGTAATCTAGAGGTCTCCCTCGATACTCAAGTTTTAGAAACTGTGCTTCAATGAGATTTGACTTGGGAACCAAAAAGAAACGACAACAAGAAGCAAAGGAAAGACTGGTATCTCAGTGTGGGAGATTGTGGAAGATGAGATTATGGTAGAAAAAATACCATTCACTCATCCTCATATTGTAAAAGTAGGCTCAAGATTGGTATCTGTATGAGAAGACTTAAATGCTTGCATGAATTCCCACAGATTTCAGTATATCACTGTGGATATGACAGTTGATATAAGTCTTCAATCATATATAAAAGAATAACATCTCCAGACAATCTGATGGGAGCCATCTGTATGTTTCTGAGAGTAACGAAGACCTTTTTAACAGGCAAGGACATAGTGAGATACATATGTAAAGAGACAGTCGCTAGATTAAATATTGAAGTAAAGCACTTTTCATACTTGGACTGCATGGGCTTTCATCTTTCATGTTTGGAATGAATTTTTGGATACAGTTTAGAAAACAACATTGATTAAAACTTTCTATTTTTTCTTCCCAGAGGACATTATTTTGCCTGTTGAAATTGAGGAGGTGCCATGGTGTGCTGCAGAAGTAATTTAGAGACTAATGTTTTAAGAAAGGACTTTTTTTAAAACTTGGAAGTAACCTTGCATGCCTTTTGCATGAGCTAGATGGCATCTTAGTTGCAAAAAGAAGAGTTTTGCTACTTTACTTTAAACTTTTTTTTTTTTAATCCTTTATCTTGAAACTTTCCTTTGGCATTGCCGGCATAGTTGGCTTCCTTCACATTTGGTCAATTCAGACTCAGAAATAAATACTATTTTGTATTACTGTATATGTATATGCACACGTTTATACATTGCAGTAATAAATACTCCTTTGCTTATCATCAGTTCTTTAATTGCACCAGGCAAACAAGCTGATTTCCCCTGGGAGAGAATTCGCGACCTCAGCAGGACCTTTTTTTAAGCCAGAGCTCCTTCTGATAGGTTTTTCCTTGGACTTCAGTCTTACGGCTGCTCATGGTGGCACCACAATAAGAAAAGTTCCTGTTAATTTAGTGGCAAATGGTATTCTCCCAAGATTTGTCCTCTGAGTCAGGTAACAAAAGGCTCACATTTTGAAAAAGTTTTTGATAGTCACTTCTGGGTACTAGATGTAAAATTGCTAATACTATCTTAAATACTCGTATGGCTAGTGTGTCAGCATAGGACCTGCTTCTGGTGCTTCTCTACAACCCTCTATTGAAGCACCGCATTTGCCACAGTCACGTTTCTTCATACTCTCCCAATGCACTAATTTATTCAAATCTCCCCTCTTCTTTTCCACCCCCAATATCTTGTTACCAGGCACAAGAAGTAGTGGCTAAGAGTACAGGCATCCTGGTCACGTGTAAAGGTGAAGGATAAGTAAGGTTTTGAGGTAGTTTAGCTGTCCATAGCTGTGATCTGACATAGAAAATAGTTAGGGAACAGTATTCACAAAATTTCAAAGACGTCAATGGAACAAAAAATTTTCCAAGTGTGTATTACAGTGCTGGGGTTCTGCTGGTGAGGGAATACTGAGTTCCAGAGCGTCCCCAGGCAGGCAAGAGCCGCTCGGAGTCCAGAACACAATTTCCACGAGCCCAGAAACACCGGATAGCTTTGTGATTCTCCGACGATGAGAGACAAGAGGGACTTTCGTTTGGAAATTCCACGGGTGTTATTTCTTCCACCCGCGGAGGAGTCCGAACAGAAAAGCCACGCATGCCGGCAGTGCCGGAGCCCTTTGATCAGGGGGGCGGGGGCTGATGGCTCCGGGGCGGCACCCAGGGCGCTCGGGCCAACGGGGGAGCAGCGTGGGAGGGCCCAGGGGGAGCACGGACCCACGGGGAACCGCGACGGGAGAACAGAGACGCGAGAAGTGGCCGGGGGACTGAGAACCCGTTGGGGGGGTAAACTGGGGTACATTTAACATTGCGTCCTAGGAGAGGCTTTTTCTATCACCACGAACTGGGGGTTTGGATCCCACCGTCCCCTACAAGTGTGCTTTGACCTTTTTGCTACAGGATTTCATTGTAAGGCAAAAAAGATCTCAAATTAGTCCCAATAAATCACAACCTAGTGATTTGTGATTAGATAAGCTGTTCTGTTCTTAAAGAGAAATAAAATGTAACAGAACTTTCTGATTTTGAATTTGGAGATATTTTGTGTACGTGTTATGATTTCATACCTCAAATATGGATAAGTAAAATGATCTCATAGGAACCTGACTAGTCTGATAATGCATTAAACAAAGTTAAATAATTCTGTAAGCATCCCCGAGGGCTTTTCTGTTTGCAAGAAAGGAAACATCACAAGTGGTGACCCATACTGATGAAAGTATTTTCTGAAGTGACTAGTATTTTCTCTCTTTGTGAATGGCATGAGATGAATTCTGCAGTAAAAGCTTTGAAGTAATGAATTGAGCTCCAGTTACTTAATGAGCCAGGGACTTCCAACAGTGCTTCAGAAATGCTTAAAACAAGAAAACAACAAAAATGCATCATTCTCTCTTTGCTTTTGCCAGTAGTGGATCCTACCAGCCAAATACTGGAAGCAAATGAGTACGTTTAAATAACTGCCTTGCAGCTGTTCCAAAGAGAAATCCAGAGCAATTTCCACTGGAGTGGCCTTTCATGGCCGGAGCCAAAAACCACTTCTCCCACTCTGTGCCACTGAATACATCTCTACTTTCTCCTTGTTCTGTTTGAATTGGAGTGGATGAGATTTAAACTATCATTGCCACAGAATGGTTATCCTTCTCATAATATGCTGGAGAACAGGCTGCTGTGGGATGGCACAGCTGTTGTTATCCCTTCCCCCAACAAAGGACAACACAATTTGCATTTTGGATTTGGTGCCCAAGTTTCTGCAGTCAACAAGTGTGTGGATTTTTTTGTCCCCCTTGAGCTAAATAAACAAATTAGCCTTGTTACCAAAACAGGCCTCTGGTGGTGGTAAATACAGCAAACAAGAGAACAAAAGGAAGTGGTCAGTCTGGAGAAAACAATTTATGATGAGAAGTATATCCACCCAGTTACAGACATTGTAGGGGAAACTGAAATACCAGTACACTTCTTAAGTTTTACTAGATGAGATTACTGGAGGTTCAAAATGCATCTCCATTTTGTTTAAAGTAGACCAATACTGCCTTAAATGCAACTGCTCAGTAATGTGTGAATAAATTCATTAAAGAGACCCTATTGTTTCTAAAGCTCTGAGACAAAGGTTTTTCTATATTCTGTTTATATATTTCACAAATACTTCAGTACATCAAAGCAAAAGAAACCTAAATAATCTAACATATATTTCATTTAAAAATATGTTTGCTATCGTAAACACAGAATAATCTTCTTATTTCCATCTGTAAATCTCTATTTCCAGTCCCAAAATGAAGTTTGCCATCCTAATTGAAGTAAGCATTGTGCTTGTAGGCTAAACTCTCCCTAGTGCTCACTTTGCCAGTTTGCTTGGTGAGGAACAATGGGAGGTGTGGCCTGGAGGAGAAAGCAGCCCTAGTATAGCCCACAGTGTTTTTTCAGCATAAAATTGCAAATTTTGAGCTGATATAGCCAATAATTAACTCCCAGCTTGGCTTACTGAGCACATAACTGGGACTAAAGGATGTGTGTTATAAATCAGTATGCATGAAAAGTTATTTGGGATGTTATAGGTGCAGATTTTTTTTCCCCTCCAACTGCTTCCACTCTGCCTTCTGAAGTGCATGCATAGGACACTGTGTGCTGCACCTCTCTCCAGAAAACACCTCCCAAGGTGGAGGTCTTTGATGAAGGTCTGTCCTCTATTGCACTCATCCTCACAGCAATATTCAGGGACTCACAGCAGTCTGGGTATCTGTCTGTGATGTCCAGGTTGAGGGTAAGGCAGATGGGCAACTGGGTGAACTGGGTGAGATAGTGGAGCAGTCCAATCAGCATCATGGCAAAGACTTTTTCTGAAGGCGTAAGAGGTGGAATATTTCAGTCACTAAGTGAGATGATGGAATATAATTGTTTTCCTGTGTCTCCCACAAAGCCACAAAGTGTTGAGCCTGTGCCTGTGTTCAACTAGTGTTTGTGAAGCTCAGCTTGTCATGAAAGTTACCCCAAAGGAAAAGAAGTTTTAAGAGTTTTGCAGAAGCCCTTTCTGTACTTTGTATGGAACACTTGGGCTTAAGTACCCAATTTGGGCTCAATATGCATTACCTGCGCCACAGCCAGTTACTTTATTTTTTGCAATATCTCCACTTTACAGTGGAGATCTCCTTTTGAGAGGAGCTGGGAAGGCAGAGATGGGGTGGCAGAGAAAAAATAAACCCTTAGTAATCAACATATATAAGCCATTCTAGGAATGTAAGTGAGAGTGTGATGATGTAGAACTACACCCTGATTCAAAGAGGCTTCATTTCCTCCTCTGCTGGAAAACCTTCATATGAGCATATATGTAGCACTTGTGAGGGACAGAGCTCATCTGAAAATTCTGGATCTGTGGAAAAGGAGCAACAATACAACAGTGTGTGAATTGCTGGCTAAGTTGTGGATGGATGAGGTCTTCTTTTTTTTTTCAATTCTTCTAGTTTTTAATTTCTTAAATCTCCTTTTGCTTGCAGAATTTTGGAAGGTCAACAACCTCCCTGGTTCTACAGCCAATCTGTGGAGGTCATAATCATAGTTAATCAATAGGATCAGTGTCACTTGTATATTATACCTTCCAAGAGTAAAACTGCCACATTTCACACTGTTGCTGGTGACTGGGTCTCTTTAATACCTTAGTGCCTAGATATGTTGAGTTGCATAAACTGTAGGATACAGAGGAATTCTCAGTATAATTTCTAGCAGTTGGGACATTTGTCAGCTCTGAGACTCTGTAGTAATACAGTCTGCTACAAAAGCATCCTAAAAATTGTTGGATGTGCTAGCCGTTGCCACATGACCCTTAAGTAACTTCATGCTTTAGGATGTTGTAATAGCATTAAAGGGATCCCCTTGAAGAGAGATTAATTTCCTCCTGTTTTGTCAGCTTTGTGAAGGGTAAAATGAATCTAGTGAAGTGAAATAACCTGATATGACAGAACCACCCCATCTTATTATACAGATTTATCTTTAAGTCCATTGAGTGATTCCTTTGGGAGATGCAGTTCTGAAGAGGAGGAGCCATTCTGTGTTGGTGATCTGGTTTTGTACTTTCATTGTGCAGATGAAAAATACATCTGTGCATGGGGCTATAATGAATCAGGACCCTTGTCTTGTGACTTCATGGGTTTTTTTACTTCTACTTTTATCTTGAAAGGAAACACATATTTTCTGCTTTATTTTAAAGCTTTTCTTTCATGTTCTGCAGTTTGAAAAGTAGTCTATGTTTTTCATTAGGTAATGGACAACTGTTTTTGCAAATTGGATTTTTTTTCTCATCTGTTACAACTTTACTTTCATAAACCCCATGCTTAGCAGTTGTGGGGTGACAAAGTATTTACATATTGATTCAAAGATGCCTATACTTGCTTATCCTTATTTTAAAGAAATTCTTAATTTATGCTCTTCTTTGGGGATTTTGAAGTTGATAGTTCCTGTTTTCAGCTTGACCCCTTCTGGTGTGTTGGTAAACTTAAGATATTTACCTAGGCTGAAAGCAGTAGTACTGATTTCCATTCACTGCTGCACTAAATGTAAATATGTAAGACAGTTATTATGGTTTTGTAGTCTTACTTTACCACACAAGCATTAGAAAGATTAATTGCTTTTCATCTCCTCTGTGCTCTGGCTAAAAACAGCAGGATGTGGAGGTTAATCCTTCAAAGGACAAAAAAGAGAGGAGCAGAGTGTGTTTGGAGAGTTTAGGGTTAAGATATTTTTAAGATATTTCCTGGATATGGACTCATTTTTGTGGCTTACAAGTTTGAAAAGCGCTGTAAAAGTCAGTAGTATTCAGAGAATGTTCCGCCCATGGATACTGGGGGTGGGGAGACAGGGGCCTGCCTTTTTTTTGTTACGTGGATCAAAGAACTCTCCGAACTCTGAGACTGCAGAGGGGTTTGTAAACTGATCATCTTCCCTTCAGACACCTTGTGCTAATTAATGCTTTGTTTAGGCAGTATCAGTCAGTGCTATTTGAAAACTTTTTGATGTTTGTTTTCCACCCCATGCATCTCTCCATACATGAGCAGCCCTCACCAGATGAGCAGCTCTCACCAGGTGAGCTGTCACTCACCATGGAGCTGGCAGGATCCAGAGATCCCCTCTCACTTTATGTTCCAGACAGACAGTGTCTTCTCCACTCCGGTCTCTGCCCCAGGAGGGGCAGGTAGTAATGGGCTGCTCACCCAAGGACATCCAATGGTCAAGCTGCTGTGGATCCAAATCCTCACCCTATTCTTTAGGGTGTGATGTAAAGGTGGGGCAGAAGGAAGATGAATCAAGCACAAAACATGGGAAGGCTTACATGGCCTCTTCTTCCCAATGTTTTCACTGGCACCCCTGTGGTGTGATCCCATACAACCAGAGGAAAGGAGACAACCAGGGAAATAGTGCCTGAAAAGGCCAGTGCCAAGGTGAATTGAATGACTAATGGCTGAAAAAGAGTGAGTTTTGTTCATTAAGTCCTGGTGCCAAATTTCCTGGTCTGTGTGTACTGTGCTGTGGTTATAACTATGTCTCATGGTATTTAGAGATTTAACTCCATGTACTTGTGATTTTCTTCTTCTTTCATTTGGGACAACTGCGTCTAGGGTCAGCTTCACATGGCTAGAGGAGACTTTGCTTTTAGCCTGCTTTTACTCCATTTTTCTTTATCTCTTGTTGGTTTATAACTCAATGTCTTCTTCTTCCACACAGATGCATCCTAGAGGTTTAGTTAACATGGGCAATTTACAGCTCAGTTTGTTTTAAACTTCTGTTGAGATACACTGAATGGATGACGTAAATCTCTGGGCACCACACATCTGGCTTACACAGGCAGTGAAATGCACTGAGTGAAACTTCAGGAAATTAAAATATAAACTTCTCTGCCCCCTTTCCTGCAGGGGCAGGAGAGGGAGTGGGGTCTGCCTGCTTGCATATGCCTTTGTGGTATGTTAACACTTTGAGTACTGAGAGATACAGTGCATTTCTCTCCTGCTTGAGCCTTTCCAGTTAGCATCGCAGCTAAATGTGATGCCTTGGAATTTTTATGTTTGTGACCTGGGAGGTCAAAACCTTCCTTTAAGATACACACTGGCATCTGAAAAAGCTGATCATCTGGAAGCCCCCCGTTTGAACTTTTGCCAGCAAACTATGTCATCATCTTCTCTTCTTTCCCTTAGCCGGGGGGTTGGGGGGGTGGTGAGTGAAAAGATTACTTTTAAAGGAGATCCCAGGTTTTAGATTAGAATGCCTTAAAACCAAAACTCCAAATTCCCTTACATGAACACAGCATTTTGGTTTTCTGTTTTCAAAATGAGAGAAGCAGCAAGTAAGCCTCTCTCTGAGACTGGTCAAGTGCTGTCATGCTTTTAAATTTGAGAAGTCTGACTCTGTAGCATTTTACATACTCTTGTGTGTGTACATATATTCCATCTTGGCTTGGCATTCTGTGAATAAGTCATATTTTTTGTCATATTTTCTTTCCGATTCCAAAGGAAAAGGTAGGAAAGAATATTGCACAATCTGGGAATAATTCACATTTTAAGCCTATGTGCAAAACAAAAACACAAAGAAAAAAAGAAGGAAAAGAAATTAAAAGCATAATACCTGCCACATTTTAAATTTCTGAATTAAAAATACATATTTTTTCCAGGTGTAGCAGGCCTCTTTCCACAGGAGCAGCACTGGAGCAGGAATCATTACGTATGGGCAGTAGGCATCTGAAAGAAAAAAACAGAGTGACAAATACATTGGCAAAAATAATTTATTCAAGATCACAAATATCCACTAGGTCCTGCATCCAGATATTCGTACAGAGACTAAAAATCCGTGCATTACATAATTAATGCAGATGTTGGCAAGCTTTTATAAGGGCCACTAATTCATTCATATTACTTCCTCTCTCCCTCAAGGGTTCTTATACTTGACCAGTTATTACTATGAGGTCTTTAACCAAAGAATTAAAGCCAGATGTCTTGTAGCTAGGTCTCCTTTTGTTAAATGTCCCTTATAAATATTTTTTTTAATATGCAACAGAGAGATCCTACATGAGAACTTTTAAAATTTCTTAATTATTTAAGGCTAAAAGGCTTCAAACCCAAGGGTTGTTGTATCCTAGAGGAACAATAAAAGTATGCTCACTGTGCTGAGAAATACTATTTACTCTAACTTTTTATTATCCTGGGCCTGAAAATGTTTCTGGTCAATGTTTAGGCTGGAGGTAATATCTTTCTTAAGAGACCTTTTTCTTTAACATAAATTTAAATGTCATGTAGTCCATTTGGGGTATAGGTAGAAAGTTTTGTATATTGCTGTATTGGAATTGTCTTAATTGCATTGACAAATGTAGAAATGAAAAGAAACCAAAAGACCTTTGGGTAATTCTAAGATCTTTATCAGATACTATTTTCACTTGAGTTGAGTTATGAATTCTCTTTCCCAGTTCTGTACTTTTTTGTTTTCAACAAGAACGTTAGCTGTAGCACTTCCTGCAGAGTAACTGGAGCTGTCCAAAACATATGGTTTACTTTGTATATATTAATGGGAAATTACCCTCCTTTAGTGTTGTTGATCTGTTCTTCCATTGGGCTTCTTACCTGCATTGCTAAAACCGATCCTGTTTTTGTAAAAATTCAAGTTTAGTTGATAGATTTCCAGAGTGATAAAAGCACAGAGGCATAGGCAGGTCTTGTAGAAAGATACTTTTTTGACATGTGTTTCTTGGTTTGGTTTTTTTTTTTAATAATTATTTTTGCATCCTTGTTGTTTACCCATGCTGAACAAGGAACCAGAATGTTATTCAGAGGGGTTCCTTAAGGTTTGCCTTTTGGGGATTGCACCTTGAGTAATTCAATGGAACTGAGAAAGGAAACTCATGAGGTATTTTCCTATAATCCAACAGTTTTATCCAAAACTTCCACATTTTGTTGGAATATGGGCTTGTTTGTTGCCCCGCTACCTGTTCTCAGCAGAGTACTCTGCAAAGAAAATTCATCATGTATCCTCTGACATAGCCATGACAATGTTTAATGCCAGAAATAAGGTTGCATGCTTTTAACACTAGTTAAGCCAGATACTACTTTTCTTATTCCTTGGCTCATTCTGAATTCAAATTGGAATAAGTCAGTTCTGGTGAGTTATATTTAAAAGCATTGTGTATTTCAAACGATTTCTAGAAATGTGGCTGGTGCTCATAGAAATGTTATGTCATGCTTCCTTTATTGTTCATAAAAGCATTTCAGACTTTATGGACATACATCATCCCTGGTAATTCATGGTCTCAGAGCTTACTGACAGTCTTTATTTATGGTGTTCCTCCCACTTTTTAAGACAGGACAAGAAGGAATACCCATGATGGAAAATGGAATGAGTTAAAACCTGCTCAGAAATGTAACACACATTTCCTCCTCTTTGAAGAGCTATTCTCCCACTACAGTCAAACAACAGTTTTATGCACTGATAACATAAATAGGGTGTCTGGCAGAGTTAACTTTTCTTAATTATGAATTGCATGCCTTTCCATTTAACTGAATCTCTCAGCAGGTCTGCTTGGCCAGAAGCTCATTTTCTATGCAATTTACAACTACATCAGAAATCATGCTGGTTCCCAGAGCAGATAGAACCATTTCCGATTGTTTCTAATCTGATTGCTGTTACTAGATTCCTCAGAGCAATTGTTTGTCAGTTGTGGAATGCCATTTGGTCTGAAAAAATAAATTTGTTCTGAAGCGTGTTCCTTTCCTGTCCCCCTCCCCGCTCTTTGTGTATGCCCATGAAGGCAATCATATGTTTTCAGTTCTGATGTCATTCTTTTTGTTTCTCTCTCTCTTTTTTTCCTCTTCTTTCAGTCCACAGCCATGAGCGAACCACAGTGCTACTACAATGAAACCATTGCCTTCTTTTATAACCGAAGTGGAAAATATCTAGCCACTGAATGGAACACTGTCAGCAAGCTTGTAATGGGACTGGGGATTACCGTCTGCATCTTCATAATGCTGGCCAACCTCTTGGTTATGGTGGCTATTTATGTCAATCGCCGATTCCACTTTCCTATTTATTACTTAATGGCCAACTTAGCTGCTGCAGACTTTTTTGCAGGCCTGGCCTACTTTTACTTAATGTTCAACACAGGACCCAACACTAGAAGACTGACTGTAAGCACCTGGCTCCTCCGCCAGGGTCTCATTGATACCAGTCTGACAGCCTCTGTAGCCAATTTGTTGGCCATTGCTATTGAGCGGCACATTACAGTTTTCCGAATGCAGCTGCACACTCGGATGAGCAACCGCCGAGTGGTCGTTGTGATTGTTGTTATCTGGACTATGGCCATCGTCATGGGTGCCATTCCGAGTGTCGGATGGAACTGTATTTGTGATATCACTCACTGCTCCAACATGGCACCTCTCTATAGTGACTCCTACCTGGTCTTCTGGGCTATTTTCAACCTGGTCACTTTTGTGGTCATGGTGGTCCTATATGCTCACATATTTGGGTACGTTCGCCAAAGGACAATGAGAATGTCCAGACACAGTTCTGGACCCCGCAGGAATCGGGACACCATGATGAGTCTCCTCAAGACTGTGGTCATTGTGCTTGGTAAGTGCTTACTTTGCCCACCCTGTTCTCCCTGCTTTGTTTCTTACCAGGTGATTTCAGTAATGCATGGTCAGCTCCTGGGGGTCAGCAGCATTTGGAAGACACTGGAAGAGGTGCAGACAATAAGAACACCCAGAGTTCACTACTGTGACCAGTGGGTATCAAGCTTATTTGTGGAAGTTGATGTAACATGGTCACTCAGCCCTGTAACATGAAACTAGTGAAAATCTAGATGTAATGTGGTGGGTTTTTGCAACAAGGCATGTTTAAAACCTTTTGTAGAAACCTATTATACGCAGTGTTCGTCCTTTTGCCTTTGAAGATGCTGAATGGCTTCAAACTTAAAATAGTACAGGGAAGGCTTGGTATTCCAGTGAAGTACCTGTTGTCTCCTTTTTGCCACCTGAAAGGTGTTGTGTGTATTAATGAAAGAATTCCAATATATGGAGAACAGTGAGGGGCTACAGGCTATTCATGAAAAGACTGTGTGTTAAGCAGGACTGCATGTACTCAATCTGACAGTGTTTGGTACATATCAGTATCTGACCATTTGCTAATACAGGAAAGTAGCATGTGAGATACTGCTGTGCTTCAGCACACTGCTCAGGAGGTGCCTAAGCTTCAGAGCTTGCCATGAGGAAAATACCATAACACACTGTGGATTCAGGAGGTTCTTGTCATTTTGGGAATGGGTTTTGTCTGGGGCTCCCAGTTACCTTATACAGAAGCACAGCCTAAATGCTGAGCCATTCCCTGGCTTTGCTGTTTGTTCTGTTCTGTGTTGCTGTAGATGATAGTGAGCTGAAGACAACAAGGATGGTGCAGATGATCTCCTTGTCCCCATACATGTTCTCACCCATTAGGTCTTCCAGTACAGCACATGGATCTCTAGGTATCCCAGTACCCTGTTGAATCAGGTTGCCGTAAAAGTCCATAAATGCAATTGCTATGCAGTCCACAAAGCCCAAAACTTAGCCCCATTTCTCTCCTTCACGTTATCGTTCCGACAGGTTTATGCTGCAGCTTGCAGTTTCTATCACAAAGGTGGCAGAGTAGTTGCAGAGATTCAGTTTGAGTCACTGTGTCAACTCACTTGTTTAAGAATTTGCATACTGTACTCTGACGCAGTGATTTGCTTTTTCACCAGAATATTAATTGTGCAGTTAACTAACCTGTTAAACCATTGATAAGATGTATTCCTCCATGTTCTGCTCTTCTCTTCAGGGAAAGAACCTCTATGAGTTTTGCAAGGAAGACGGTAGAGATTGGTAAAACCTCTCCTGACTTCCTGGTGGTTCAAAAACCTGTCCATTCCCAGCTCCATGATTCTCATGGCAGAAGGCAAGACGAGTTTAAGAATACAAAGAAAATTAAGGTTTTCCAGTCGTCTTGTAGGAAACAGTTCCCTGTTTTTCTTCCTGAAGACATTACTGTTCATACAGCAGTTCAGTATTTCCTATGAGGTGAAAGACTGACTCAGACTTGGGAAAAAAAAAAAAAAAGGGCAAAAGACCCCAAAAGCAATAACTTTAAAAAGTGGGTGGAAAATAGGAGGCACTTCTGCCAATGCAGTGTGGATTTGGAGTTATAGCAATAAACAGTCATTGAAGTAGCAAATGTCAGCTAATCTCAAACATGTATGGTACTGGAGGTGTGTGTATGCAGCAGGAAGGATAGGTGGTGACCACACTGTCCATCCTTCTCCTGTGAGAAGAGGTTGGGGGGAAGACATACAGGCCACCCACTGTGGCCACAACCCTAATGGTGTACAAGGAACGTAAAGTGGCCCGTTTTTCCTCTAATAAGTGTATATTTTTTTCAGGTATTGTTCTAGAAAGAGTGAAACAACTCCAGGGGTTAAGGGGCATTAGCTAAACTGAAGGTGAGTTCAGTTTAGCTGCAGATGTAGTTCAGTAATAGCTCTGATTCCTCATTAAGGTGAGATTTTTCAGGACGGCAAGTGGCACATGTTGAAGCTTTCTTTAAAATTCAAACAGGATTTTCTTGTTACTGCTGTACTTCATTCAGTGTTTTGCACACACTGTACTTAAGCATCTCTTCTAATCCACATAAAATACCATTTACAGGAAACAATAACTTGCTATTTTCTTAAATCACTTCAAAGGAAACAAAGGCACTTGTAGGTTGTGACTTCATCTTTTTGCAGCTCCCACTTTGCTATTATTTTGCCAAGTGTTTGGGTTTTCATTCAGTTTGGTTTTTTTCCTAAGCAGTATGATTTTTATGGGAAAGCTAGAGGAGGTCAGTCGTAGACCTCTAGTGTAAAGCAGTGCTTTCACCTCACCACCTGTGAGGCACAGGTGCAAGATAAAGATGGTTGGGAAACAGCTGTGGGTTTGTTGTGTAAATTCTTTTAATTTAAGAAATAAAGAAAGAAAGAATAGACTGAAGTCAAAAATTAGGCCTTGGGGTAACCACAGAGGCTTTAGGGGAGTTAAATATTTGTGCATCAAGGTGTTGCCAGACTGCTAGGTGCACCATGAGAAATGTTCATTAATTGCCATCAGCTGGTGAATACCATCCTCTGTAGCTGAATTTGCTCTTCAGGGGAGGATTGTTTTGTGGTTCTAAAGAAAACGAAGCGTCACTTCAAAGCACTTCTGGGCAACAGGTATCTGAGATACCAGCAAGTATCTCTCAAGCAAACAGTGTGGTCAGCATGTTGATCAGGCAGGTGTGCTCGTACTCTATCTCTGTTTGCAGTCCACTTGTGAGTCTGGCTTAAAGTTTTCTTAAGCAGAAGATTTCATTTCAAGGGTCATACTTCCTGAGTGCGTTCTTGAAAAGGTAATGCTGCAAGTTTATCTACTTGAGCTTTGGGAAGGGCAGAAAAGGTGAATGTCTTAGGCTGCATGGAGCAATTTGCCGAACATGTATCTCATGTGATCTGGCTTTTTCTACATCAGTGAACCTCAGAAACATGGAGGAAAAGAAGCCCTGCCTTTCTTAATGGTGCAGATCAGACTAGTAATACCTTACTCAATACATTGGTTTGAGGCAGAAACCAACTTTTTGCAGGAAGTGAAGATGGGAAAGAAAGCAGTTTATTCTGAAGAGCCCTCTCCCTCCTCTCCTACCCCACAGCTGAGTGGGGATGGGAGCTGGTTTGTGTCAGCCTCCTTTACACAGGAGAAGACAATTAATTTTGGAGGAGAGGGAGGGTGCCCTGGGACTGAAAAGAAAACAGAACTGGGAGTCTGGGTAAACCTGTGAGCATTGGCAGAGGGAGGCAAACCATTCCTCATCTTAGAATCTTTGTTAAAATGCTGGTCAGCCATAAGTAACCCCATTGTGAATTGGGCAGCAGTGAACTGTTCATTTGACTTTTAAACTTCCATAAACGGGTGTCCTGGAGTTGTCCTGCTGGCTGCACTCCCAGGCAAAGCCATGCTGCTGCTGCAAGCAGAGGAACATCTTTTCCCCTGTCTGCATTCTCTCTGTGTTTTGGGGGCAGAAGAGGGAGGGAATAACACAAGAGCTTTTTATTTGTTAGCTGCCTAACACAGCCTGCCCTCCTCGTGCCTTGCTGTCTTGCTCCAAGAGGAGAGGAGCTGCCCCAAAGGGGTGCAGTCCTGCAGGCAGTGATGCTGTCAGCATGTGCTGGGAGGGCGTCAGCTGCCTCTGACAAGAGGATGATTGTGTGGGGAGGGCCATGGCCACTTGACGCACTGACTGGAGCAGTCGGGATCTGGCACGCTGCGTCATCACACAGAGCGGGTGGGATGCTGAATCCTAGGAACGAGTCAAAAGCTGAGAACAGATTTTTTTTTTTTTTCATGCCCTCTTGTTTTTTTCCTTGAGTAAAATAGTTTAAACAGAAGGAAGTGATTTCATAGCTGAGCGTTTTTTTCTTTTAACAAGGCTGCTTTTGAAATCTTTCAAAAGTAACAAGGAACATAAGGCTCTTTCTCTAAACCATGCCTTTCCTTTGCATTGGAACTAAGGAAGGACTGATATGTGTACTGCACATAGCCATAAAATCATGTCGGGTTTGGCCTACAGCTCAGTGACACTTTGCCTTTCACCACCACCATGTGTTCCCTTTAAATGAGCAATTGGGGAACAGGCAGAAACTGAGCAGATACATCAGCTGAAACTTGGCGTCCTCTCTTCTGTTCTCCACTTTTTCTCATGTTACATTTAAAGACAAAGCTAAACTGTTTTTCTGCTGGGGATCATAGTTAGATTCTGAAAGCATTTGTCTGGGCCAGTTCTAGGTTTGGCCCAAAAATGGATAACAATCTAACTATTGTTTTAAGTAGTGAAAGCACCAAATTAAGGATTTCAGAGCCCAGGCCTGGATAAACTAGCTCTGGTCTGGAAATCAGTCATGAAAGGCTAGAGTTTTTCAGGTGTTTTCAGGTGCATACCTGCATTCGTAGAGAACTACTGGCTTAGAATGTTACTGTTGGAAAGTTAGCCTGTATCTCTCCTGCCTAAAAGCTGATTAAATATCCGTCCTAATTTGTCACCTCTTGTTATTACCGTGTGGATGACTCTGCCATATACCTCCACATGCATCTTTGGGCATTCCTCTGTATTTAGGATTTAGACTGAGAGATTGTGATACTGAGGGTTTATAACTGAATTTCAAATAAGCACAACCAACAACCCTTCTTATTTGTATTTTACTAATCCTGATGATTAGCCTTCCATGTTGGGTGAGTTATCAATGAGTGAGTGAGCGGGTGAGTTTGGCCAAAATTAAGCATGCCTGTTGAGCCAAGAACCACAGTTAGCCCCCAGGATGTAGGGAGACCAAACAATGAATTCATAATTGTTTACCCTTTATGTTCTTGGGAACTAAAAAGACACTTAGGACTTTCCTGCCTGTAGAATCATCCACTTTGTTTGCAGGAATGTGGTTTACCCTGTAAGATTGGGAAACTAATGTGGGCACAGATAAAAAAGGTGAGGGTTCTTTTTGTTCTTTAAACTTTGAGTTTGTATAAATTTTGATTTAAAGGAGTCTCACTGTGTTTGAAGACAGTCCTCTGCTTATTATAGCAAAGAAATAAATGCAAGAAAAACATCTGGAAGTTCAGTATAAACATCTGGAAGGGTAGAACTGCTCAGCAACAGCTTTTTTCCTGCCCTCTCTGCTGCAGTTATGAATTGCATGAGAATTATTTTTGTACTTTTGTAGCTTTTCTTTCACATCTAGGTACCAAAGGGGGTTGGAAAACAGCAAAAAAACTGTTATTGCACATGAGTGTTCACATATGCTGGAGCTACACCGTTGAAGCAAATAAAGTGCGTTATTCATAACTTTAACCTTTCTGAGTGGTTGTTTTCACATGCATTCACTGCATCTTTACTCCCTTTTTCTTCTCATGCAGTAAAAGCACTTGATTGTCAGTAGCATATAAAAAGACTATGAAATAATGCTACAGCCTGGCTGACAGTACGTGGTGTCTTGACAGAGGCATGTCTTTATTTCCATACCCCTCATGCAGTGTCAGGTAATTAACTGGAATGGCTTATATTTGTTGGCCTTAAGGCTTAAATAATATGAAATGTATTTCACCAGTTACTAAGGCTGTGGTCCTGGACTGAGATTAAGGTGATCATGTCTAGACGGAGTTTGGTTATGGTATCACTCAAACTTTGACAGACCTTCGCTGCCTGTGGAACATTATTCCTCTGGGCCAAAGGAAGCATCAGCCTTCTTAACGCAATGCAGCTTATAAGATGGTCATTTGGGGAAGCCAGGGTTTAACTCTGAGCCCAGTGACTATAAGAAGACAACTTTACCTGTTTACCTCCTCCTTATGGAGTCCTACTGCTGTCGAGAGAGATGAGCTTTCCAGCAGCATTTTTTATTACATCACTGAAATTGAGGATGTTGTCTTAGCTTGAGCATGTCCTTCCACCAGGTAGCAGTGGTCTCATGGGGAGAAGAGCAGCATCCAGTCAGGTGTTTTTCCTCGTAATTATTACATTTTCCAGAGAGCTGGGCTGGGCAGTAACAACAGGCTGGAGTTCAAATGAGAGCAGCAGTTTTCACAGCTTCTTCTCTGGAAGTGGTGCAGTGCGAAGCCATAAATACCATGTTACCCTGTGGTCTGCACAGGGCGTCGGTTCAGAGTTATCAACCCTGCCTGACCCCCGCATCACAGAAATGCTGCTTGTGTATTGATTTAGTTCTGACAGAAAAACGGGGCAATAAACTCTGTAATTGGTGCAGGCAATACAAGTCTGAGCATCAATGACTTTCTGTTCTAGTGCACAGGGTGCAGTTATGCGCAGTCTCAGTGTTTTCAGACAAGTGTATTTTGAATGTGCATAAACTGAATTTAACCGTACAGTCAAGTAAACTGGGAAATTGTTGCTGATGACTGTAGTCTAAATGGAGAGCTTATAGAATTTAAAGGATAAATTCTTACTACGTTGTATGGAGAGGGAAGGTTTGTAATAAATGCTTTCAGAGATGCAATGTGACAGCAGTACTTTCAAGCTGTATCATCAAATATTTGCATGAAAAAGTGAAATCTTGATTAAAATTATTTTTTATAGCACACCTTATCTATTCTACCAGATTTTTGATGACTTGGATTTCCCTATCTTCCCTGTCTTGTCTCCCTTCTCTCCCTTCTTTCCTCTCTTGGCTTTAGGAGTAGCTCTGATTGCTTCTCAAAAGCTTCCTTGCAGGAAAAACTTGCAGTTTAGGGAGCCAGTGGTTTCCAGGCTTTGCCATTTCCACTTATTGTGTATTATGTATTATCTTTTTGGTTTTGTTGTTGTGTTGGGTTTTTTTTCTTTATTTTCCCTGTGCATCTTAATGACATATTAGTATGGGACTAGTAGTCCCAAACCAAGTATCTTCCTGTTACTGATTGGCTGGTGAGGATGCTGAAAGGAAAAATTATAAGGAAGCACAGCATCTGGAAATTACAGTGTGGTAAGTTTGTTTGTGTGATAAATTTCAAAAGTAGCTTTCTTTTGCAAAACAAGCCCATGCAAGCTCCGCTTGATGAAGCAGAAGTTACTAATGCCTTGTATCCAGGCAACTCTCTCTGAAACCAGAGTATGGCTGGATGTGTAGAAGGTCTCATTCTAAATGTTTTGCTTAATTTCTTCACCGACTCTCCCAGTTAATTTTATTGCATCCACAGTTAAAGCTGATACATCCCTCATAACTGTCTTTTCTCAAAAGTATTCTAGGTATCCCTACAGCATTCAATGCTTCACCCTGGGGAATCCATTTGGAAGTTTTCCCCTTCTTTCCCCCCATTCAGTTAAGAGTAAGATTTATTTATTTTCATTCAGGATCCTTTGAAAATGCACTTTGAGGAACTTCCATCATTTCCCAAGACAGGAATGTGGTTTTATTTTATTTTATTCTTGAGAGGGAAAAATATCTCTAGTAAATACATTCCTTTAAGTATGATGAAAATGAGGCCTTGTTTAATAATAGTCTTTCCCCTGACTTCAGTATAATTTATTACCTTTTCAGGGAAAAAATAAATTTAAAGGGCAGATGAAAGCTCTCTTCATTTTTCCAAGAATGGCCAGAAAGTGGTAAACCTTAATTCTTGCACTTGTGTTTACCTTTTGATTTAAAAAAATTATAAAAAAAAAAGTAATTCTTACTGCTTGCAGAGGTTTTTTCCTTTTTTCAAGAAGCTTCTACAAATTAATTGCAATGGCAAAAGTAGGTATATTTCTCAACAGGCCCTGAGAATTAATTCTTTATTTTCCTTTAATTTAATAATAGGATTTGGAAATCACACCTTGATCCCGAAAAATAGAATCCAAAATTTTCACTTGTATCCAGGTAAAGTAACTAATAAAATGCTGACTAAAGAGTAATATTCACTTACTGAAAATCCACACCAAATCCAAATTAATTGGTAACGTATCTTTCTCTAAGATCAGACTCCAGTCAGCAGTGCTGCATCCACGAGTGAGTACTCATCAACCTGGGCTTCTCCAAGTCAGTGCAGATGGGTGTGTTCTGTGGAACATTTTCTCTGAAGCAGAGGCCTTGGTGAATTTTGCTGAATACTCAGGGCAGAAATTGTTACCAAGAAGAAATTTTAAAAATCAGCATGTACAAGAATGTGTACTGTAAAATGCCAGCACATGACCAAGTCCTACTGATCTCTCAAAATTTGAGAATTTTGAATCTTGAATTTTTAGGAAGAGAAGATGGGAACCTGTCCCTTCTTTAGAAGAGGCAACGATAGTGCTTTTACAAAATGGCTGCTCACAGGATAACATTTTTGTCCTCTAGAAAGCACATAGTTGCATGGGGTATTTGTTTCTAAATGTTTTGCTTATTTTGTTCACTGTATTTCCAGATTATATTTCTAGCCCCCTCAGCTAAAACTGATTAATCCTTGGTAACTCTTAAAGGAAAGCATTTGCAGTCTGAAGGTATGGGGTAAGGTCCACGTCCAGCCACTGGCTTCTGTTTTCACCTTTGTGACACCATTTGTCTTTTCCCATGTTTCAGCAAATACCGTTCAAGTGCTAAGTCAAATTTACAGCTACACCTCAGCTTCAGAAATTATGTGAACAAAAATGCCAGCTGTTAACTTGTCTCATTGTAAAACTGCATTGAGTGAGGCACTGAATTGTTGTTTGTTTCCACCAGTGGAAAGCACGGACAACAACAGACTGTTTTGTGCAAGAGAAGCAGTGGTGCTCCTTCTGCATTGCTTCATTGCACATGAGCAGTGTGATTAAGTATTCTGGGTTGTTTGTTTTTTCTGGGATCGTCCATGAAAACAGAAGCATAACAATTTTCCATATAGAATTATTTTTGCTTTATAGTTTCAATGAAACTGTGGCTCTTAACATCAAATCACAGTGTTACTGCTGGTGGCAAAATTTTCTGAGACATCTGAGGTACAGCAGCCAGTCAGTGCAGTGGGAAATGGTCAGCAGTGAATAACAGCTTTCAGACAGCAGCCATGCTTCCATCCTTCTAACCTCAGCATGAAAAGAATGTTCATCAAAGAGACTTAGTTTCTGCTTTTTGTTTTTGGGGGTTTTTTTAATGTATTTAGAATATGAAAGGAAGATATCATTCTGAGTTCTTCTGTTGGCAGCAGAACAGCTTCCTATCTTCATGTTTCATACTCATGGGGGATGCTGTCACTGAGTTCACTGGTGGACTACTTTTACTTATTTTTTCCTTTTAAAGGTCTTTTCAGGTTTTTTTCTTCCCTTTTTCC
>WEKY01062669.1:0-23484 GCA_013390045.1 Picathartes gymnocephalus
AGGAAAATGTAAGAAACACAACTGCACAGTTGTGTTATTGGAACTGGTTTCATTTATTTCTGTCATGAAGTTATAAATATGTATAGTGCTTAATGTGAGAAATGCAATTATGCCACGTGGTTGCACTGTCTAGTGCTGCTGAGGAATCCAGTGTGTAACAACTGTCAGCAGAGGTGAATTAATTAGGCTACAAAGGAGAGGTCCACAACGTCCAGCAGATGATGTGGGACAGTGACTGTTATGATGTGTCCAGTGTGATTGATTAAGCATGAGGAATTGGATTTCTCTGACTTCTGACATCTTGCATTGAATCTCAAAATGTTTCTTTTTTCTGAAGTTTAGAGGTAGAAGTCCTTCCAGGGGAGTTTTGAAACTCATTTTGCTTTATTTGCAGCTTTAGCCAGTTCTCCATTATATGATTATTAATGGGACTAAAAGAGATCCTTGAACAAGCATTTGAGTCTCTCTCCTTGATCATGTTTGCAGCTCAAATCCAATCCTAGCAATAACGAGGAAAAAGAAGCCCAGACTCAGCTGACAAAATCTGATGAGCTGCAGCGCCTGCATTCACAAGCATTATCTGCCTACCAGCAAGAGGATTATGAAGCTGCTATTTCTCTTCTTGATGAAATCTTGGCAGTAAGTGTTAAGTCAAATGGTACTGTGAAAGGAAAGTAAGACCTTCTGTTTGACATCTGTGTATTTTTAATAGTTTCTTCACTGATGTGAAAATAACTTTGTTGTAACTGGTTTAGTTTTGCACCATGGGTCTGTAATGATGTTGGAGAGTGGAGAGAGCTGAGCACTAGCTGCAAAAGAAGTCAAAATAATAGTTTGTCTTGAAGAAACTTCAGTGAAGCTTCCATTACAGATAACTTCATTGATTATACTTTCTTATTTTTCTACCATTTGGTATTCTTGGGGAAGCTGGGAAAAAGTTTTTCTGAAATCAATGAAGTTTTGCCAAATACATGAGCTGTAGGTTTTTTATCTGGATTTTTCATTGCGTGTATGCAGGTAGTTTTTGTCTTGAGAAAACGAAGTAACAAAAGATAACTCCCCCTGCCCCCCAAATTAAAAATGTATATAACTAGCTGAATTTTCTGCTTGTTCCTTAGGTATCTGTGTTTGCTGAATCTTAATTGGCATAGATAGCCTGATAGTGTTAGTGTAACTCAGTCATGTGGGCGTTTTGTGTGTCATATAGAAATGTACTAAAAGACAGTTAACTGCTATGACTCTGCACATGCAAATTAGGGCTGTTGTCTTGGAGTTTACAACCTTGGAGCTTTTGGTGAAGAAACTGCCACAGTGTGGGAATTGGTTTATGGGGAGGCAATATGGTAAACCAAAAAAGCCTCCTTGAAAATGATAGCTTACACACAACTGATAAGACACAGATTTAATTCCCTAAACCAAATTTTGATAGGCAGTTCCTTATGAGTAATTATTTTTGCCTTGCTGTGACAGTTTTACATCTCTTTATTCGTAAAAATCCAGATATTAAGGTCGAACTTGGTGGCGCTGCATCTTACCCACAGGCTTATTCCTAGAGGACAACTGAGAGCTTGGTCCTTGCTGTTCATTACCTCTATTCTTTTGGGAAGATACAATAATTTATGATTCTGATATCCTTTCCTGGAGGCTCAACAGACTGTCCTAGTTTAAGCAATGCCAGTAGATTTAATTCATCTCTCTGCATGAGTTCATTGAATCATTTACAAAATTTTCAGGCCTTTGTTTTTCTGTTTGGGCAGGTGCATCACAGCATCCACCAGGAAGCAGAGATGCTAATTTCATGAGCTCTGCATGCAGCTTGAACCTTATGCTATTGCAGTTGGCAAAGTGAAATTAAATGGGATTTTTCTTTTGGGGAGGAAAAGAAGTGAAGTGTTGTGGACCAAAACCAAGCTTTAATTTTGATTTCTCAAGGTTTGTGTTTGGGATGCAGAGCTACGGGAACTTCGAGCAGAGTGTTATATAAAGGAAGGGGAACCAAGCAAAGCCATTAGTGACTTGAAAGCTGCTGCCAAATTAAAGAATGATAATACTGAAGCCTTCTATAAAATCAGCAGAATATATTATCAGCTGGGGGACCATGAATTATCTCTCAGGTAATTTTACTATTTGCTGTAATCATTATAATTGACACAGAAAATATAATTATATAGGTTATGATAAACCGTGAATATCTCTTGTGTGGGGTTTGGATGGAGAAGCAGCTGTGGTCTAGATCTGATAAAGGGAGTTTCTTTCTAGAAACTAAGAATTGGCAGTGAAGACAGCCGTGTTTATTCTTGGCAAGATCAGCCATCAATGGTTCCAGGTATCTTGTTTCCTTAAACAGAAGCAAGCCAGAGTCCCTGTCCATTGGAGTTGCTTACAAGTGCTGTCTTCATTGTATTTCTCCATCCTAGAAGGAAGCACTTCTCTAAATTCCCTTTAGTGGAGCCTTTTTTAACCTTAAACCTCTATTGAAGTTAAGTTTAAGATGCAAACAGAAGATGTATACATTAAGGTTACAAGCATAAGAATAAATAAAATGTACAGAAGCATCCAAGTATGAAGAGCTTGGGGTGCAGACCTGTTCGCCTTTTATTCCTGCAGACAGTCCTGGATGACTTTTTGATAATGCCCTATCCTTTTATTCATATTGAGTTAACTTTAAGGTCTTATTTCCATATATCCCTAGTCAATCTGGCAGATAACTGCTATCCTGGTCTGTTCAGTTGGTACTCTGTGCCTAGCTGCACAAATAGCCGAGTCCTTCCATTTGCACAGAAGTGGTTTCTGTGCCCATCATAATTTCATATGTACTGCCTTTATCACCAGAACCCTTCCAATATGGTTTTGCCACAGAATCCCTTCAGTAAGGTGAAGAGAACTGAAAAAGCCTGAGTTTCTTTCCTTGGTAGATGGAAACTACGTGTGATTATAATTGCAAAAATTCATTTTATAGCTGGCCAAAAGTAAACATGAAAGTAATTGGTTTGCGTTAAGCATCCCCTTTCCAGAGCATACTTAGTCTTGTGAGCTCATAGGTCACTTCTGTAATGACTTTTGGTAGCTAGCCATCACTTTGCCCAATGATTTCAAGTAAAGGTGGAATTTTTGTTATTTAAAAGCATGATTGAGGGCACTGTTGAAGAACAGAATTAAGGGATAAGCCTCTTTCCTTTATTCTTATCTGATACCATTATTTTTTTGCATCATGGGGTATACTAAGATAGAGTTCTACAGCTCTTGGGCTTGCTGGGTGCTCACTCTTGTCCTTCCCTTAGTTTCTTCCTCTTACAGGCCTAATTATTTTTAAATAAGGTTTTTTGTCTGTGCTTAGTAACAAAATAAGATTTTGTAATCTCTTCCTGAAATTGACATAGTGGTTGCGCTATGATGACTCTATGGGATCCAAAACATTTATTCCTTCATATGATTGTGTTCTGGAGGGTTTTTGGATTTTTTTTTTTTTTAAGACTTCGGACTATTTTGAGAGATATTTGCCCTAATCAGAGTCTGATTAAACATTTTTCACAGTGAAACATCAGGCTCAGGCTTGGCTGAGGTTCCATCAAGGACGTTTGAGTCTTAGCTGAGCTTTATCTGTTTCAAGCAGCACAAAATACACTTCAGTGTAGGAATTTTGTAATGTATCTGAGGTACAATTGATGGCAACTTTCCTATATATTCATCTGATAACTCTTGAGTGTAATTTCTTTCACAGAGTACCTTTTTCTTCAGCTCTCTAGTCAGTTATTAATGTAACATTTAACCTTTTGTTGTTTGGCAATAGAAAAGAATTAAAACCAAAACCAGATAAATATCCCTGTATGTTTTGGAAGACTCTTGTTGGTCTCACTTTATATTAATTTTTGGATAAAGGGAGAGATTGTATAAAGAACTCAAGTGTTGTTCTGGACAGCTTATATATGCTGCATTGTGTCTCCAGGTGAAATTTAATAATATGTGGTGACCTAGGTGGTTTTTGTTTGTTTGTTTGTATTTAATTTTTTTTTTTTCCCCCTCCTTCTCCTTACCTCCCTGTGAAAAGTGAGGTCCGGGAGTGTCTGAAACTGGACCAAGACCATAAGCAATGCTTCTCTCTCTATAAGCAAGTAAAGAAACTCAATAAGCAGATTGAGTCAGCAGAGGAATTCATCAGAGAAGGCAGGTAAGTATTCACTGCTATATTAATGGAAAAAAAAAAAAAAAAGAAAAAACCCACAATTGAGGCCAACTGATTGAGGAGCTGATTAAAGTGATGCTTTTTGCATGTGTCAATTGAAGTGGATAACTGAGCAGAGTTCTCAAATTACAATTAAAATAAATATTGACTCGCATAGCAACTATTCTGTTCTGATTCCTTCTGATGCCACTGTGTCCCCTTTGCATACTTAAGTTCTTTCTGCAGTAGGCTGTAAGACAAACATAGGGGTGGGAGTTTTCAGCTCTCATTTCTCAGAACTGATGAGAGCACACCTGAGCACTGGGCTCCCCAGTGCAGGAGAGATGAAGCCACTGCGAAAGTCCAGAGATGTTCCACTAAGATTGGAGGTGGAGAGCATCCCTCTCCTTCAAGAAGAGGCTGGGGTGGCTGAGAGTGTTTGCCCTGAGACTTCTCTGCTACAGGGTGATTTCGTCAATTTACCTGAAGGGAAGGGTGCAAAGAGGGCAGATCCAGGCTCTGCTTGGTGGTGTTCTGTGATGGGATTGGGCCAATGGGTGCAAACTGAAACAGGAAATTTGCTTGGAACATAAGGAAATGTTTTTTACACTGCCTCACTTCCACTGGTGCAGGCTGTCTAGGGAGGTTATGGAGTCTCCCCACTTTGCAGTTATACAAAAGCATTTTGGACACATTCATGGGCAGATTTCTAGTGGTGGCCCTGCATGTGCAGTGGGATCAGATGCTTTCCAGAAGTTCCTTACAACTTCAGCTATTCTATGATGAAAGGACCATATCTTAAGACTAAAACCACCTCGTAACTGCAGTGCCTTGATGGCAGAAGTGGTTCTGACTGATGAGCTTTTTTTTTTCTTTTATGCACCCTGTTAAATGATAGACAGCGCCTCTGTATTCTTGTAGTTTCTGCTTTACTTCAGTTTTGTGTTCTTAAGCATGTGACATCCAGATGTAAGGACCCCCTAACAAAGCATTAGACATTGTCAAGGTGACTTTTTTAATCAAGTACATCAGGAATGTGAATAAGCACAACTGATGCCAGTTCCATTAAGCCAGAAGTCTGTCTGGACTCTTTTCACTTATTTAATCCAGCATCAGCACAGTTTCAGGGAGTTGAGAGCTTGCATATCTCTAGCTTGTAGCAGCCCATGGGTTCAGTCTCACTCTTGCATTTTTAGGTAAATGTTCTAATCTCTTTCTTGCTCAAACCATGTAACTTAGTAGTTTGCTTCACAGCAAAATTACGCTTTAGTGTGTGATTTGTGAAGAAGAAAAGGAGAAAACATCTCCCTGATGAAAGCTGGCATAAGGAGCTTTTTTGTACCTCTGTGAATAAGTACCTTTTGTAGTGTGCAGATAGTCTGGACTCTTACTGTGAGCATAGAACTGAGTCTCTCAGGTATCAGTGAGGGAGATGGTTACTTTGAAGAGCAGAGTGTCATGTTGGGCAGGAGGCAAATCTGGAGACTCTTTGCTGTGCATGGTGAAGGATGACAGTCATTATCTTCTGCATAAGCCTGACAGGCCTAGTGACTGCTTTTCTTCTGTCTCACGGCACAGAAAAGGGAGTGGAGATGTAATTCTTGAAGTGCCTGCAAGTTTTGTTCATACTGTTGTTTCACACCTTGCCTTTAAGGCTATTGAAGTGAAGGTCCTTTCCTAGAAGGATGGGAAAATCTGTGAATTTTAAGAATTTTTAAATAAAACACAACACCCTGAGATAGTGATTACATTTAATGATATTATGCTGTATGATTTAAACAGATATGAAGATGCTATCAGCAAATATGATTCTGTAATGAAAACTGAGCCAGAAGTCCCAATTTATTCTACTCGTGCCAAAGAAAGGATCTGTCACTGCTTATCAAAGGTAATTCTGCTTATCTCCCTCTGTAAATGTCTTCAAGACAAACATGAAACAAAAAATCCCACAACTACATGAGTTTGGTTTTACTTTTGCCTCTCTAGAATCAGCAGGCTACAGAAGCCATCAAACTTTGTACAGAAGTTCTGCAGCTGGAACCAACCAATGTGAATGCCCTGAAAGACAGAGCAGAAGCTTACTTGCTGGAAGACATGTATGAAGAAGGTATAGTTGTATGCCATTGGCACATACTTTTTTGTGGACGTTTAAAATGTAGTCAGCGTTTCAAAGGCTTTTTTTTTAACATGCACTTTGATTCTACACTATGTTACCCTTAATTAGCACTGGTAGTTGCAGATTTACAAAAATACTTGGTAATTTTGTCTTGATTAGTGTAAGTGGAATGTACTTGTTTTATCTACAGCAGAGTTGTCTTTACAACAGGGACTGTTCAGGATGTTTTATGAGACAGCAGCTTACTCAACTCAGACACGTTTTATATAATCAGCAATGTCAGAGCATTACATTTAGAGGTAAAAGGTAATTAAAGTTAGGGTGATGTAAATCCATTCTAGGAGCTCCATTTTCATGCCTTGAGATGGCAGCATGAAGTAATACTGTTCTATTCCCTAGCATGTGCTGAGGGCAGAGGAAGTTAACAGCCATTGCTTCTGCTCCGTGGATTTCTGGAGTGTTGCTCAGAGAGTAAACTGATTCTATTCCCGAGGCTGCATTTTCCGTATGGAGTTTTTGTACAATGCATCCTATTACATGGAGTGATAGAAATGACCTCTAAGATTATCAGGTCCAACTGTTTACGCAGCACTGCCAAGTCCACCACTAAACCATGTCCTCAGGAGCCATATCTGCATCACTTTTAAATACCTCCAGGGAGGGTGACTCAAGTCTTGCGAATTAGAGGAAAGAAAGGTTTTGTAACAAGGTTCTGCACGAATGCAGACAACCAACCTGGCCTTGTGCTGGGGCAAATGCCTCCCTATTACAGGATATAAGGAAACAGAGAGGACATACCTGGGATCTGGGAGAGCTTATTTCCTGTGCTGGTGCCTGTTGGCCTTGGCCTAGCCTGGTTCCAAGTGAAGAACCATGCTAGAGCAGAGCTGTGCTTCTTCAGGTTCTGTGGCATCTCCTGTGCCTTCCTCCTGCCCTTGAAAGTGGTGAGGTGGTTGTAGTTACACTCTGCCTTCCAGCAGGAGCCTCCATCAGCAGCATTACAGCCCATTAACGTTCATCTGCCTGAAGGTGTCTTCATTTATCCTTCAGTTTTAACTGCACTAAAATAATGGCTGATTTCTCTTTGCTATTGAGAACACCAGAGCAATTAAAATTGTAGCCTCGTATTTAAAGGGCAAAACGATTCTCATTTTTCCCCCAAATTTTCAAGCTGGAGGCACCTATTTTTCTGTTAAAGGTAGGAAATTTCAAAATACTTGCAATTCAGAACTTTGAAGCGATTATTGTTAAGTGTTCAAGATGCAGTTCACTATGTATATCTGAGTTCATCAAATGGCTTTAATTACTTCATAATCACATGGGATCCAGGGCTTGTCTACAGAGACAGGTGTTTAATGACTCCATTTCTGGCATACCTCATAAGTACAGGAGTCTATCTGTCTAGAGCACAAGTTTTGTCAAAAAAGGAAAAAACTTGCCTTGCTGTTTCAAAATTGGTTAGAAAGTACTAATTTTTTTTTCTGTTTTCTTTTTTTTCCCCTCCCCACTCTACTGCTGTAGAGGTTTCAGTAAGAGCATAAACTGGTTCTGTTACTTCTCTAACAGTCTTGGCACAGATGTAGGTTGTTTGCAGTTACTCATGTTTAATAGGAAGTTGGCCATTATTCCACATGCAGAATTAATCTGTCTCCGTTTTAAAAATGCAGGCAAGATACAAAAGCCAGCAAAGTTGTTTAGAGGTACAATATGATTACCTTTTGAGAGATGATGAAGATTCTTGTATTGAAATAATGAGAGTTAGATTTGACTGAAGTATGTAAATTGAAAGTGACCCTGGGACATAGTTGTTCCTTTCATGTCATGCGGCAGGATGAAAGGAAGCTTTCAGGCCAGTAAGAAGCAGCAGTGAGGTTCTGTTTGTTTGTGAGGTACTACAGCTTTTAGAAATAGTGACTCAAAAGAATTGATTAATTATCTCACTTGACATACTAGGAATTAGTAATAAGTCTCCTGGCTTCACAGCAAACTTCTTGTTGTTATGAAGCTGCCATCCTGTTCCACCTACTTCCAACCCTTACCCCTCAGATGAAGAGAGCAATTAGCTCTCTGAAAGAGGAAAATCACTACACTGGAGTGTACCTTCAAAATTAAAGAGGGAAGGTTCAATGTGTACTTGCTCAGTGTGCTGGATGCATTCCCTCTGCAGTGTGCAGCACTGAAACACCTGCCCTTGTGCATAATGCTTGGAGTCTTTAGATAAGGAAGTTGATTTAGGAAAAAAAGAACTCCGATACTATCATGGCAAGTAGTTGACCCCAGAGCAGGTTTCCCACAATGGTGCTGTAGGTGATGTGGTGGTTCAGTGAGGCTGAGCAATCTGACCTGCATTTGGCAGGACGTTCTTCTGGCACCTCCCAGTATTACCTGAAGCAGATTAAGTTCAGTGGTGCTTAAAATTATTGGAGCGATAAAGCAGCATAATGAAATCCCTGCACTTTCACTGCTTTTGTTAGTTTTGGTAGCATATATTGGGCACACATATCAGTGGACACTCCTCTTTCGGGTTTTTTTTAATGACTGGACAAATTATTGGAAATACCAGCAGAAGCCAAAATGCTCTAAGCAGCAAAAGCAGTGTCCTGTGATGTGAAAATGAATAAAAATTCTGTTTGGTTTGTAGTAGCCTAGGAAATTTGGGCTCTGGCAATACTTTTTGGAATTTTTAAAATTTTTTTTCAGTAACTGAAACAAGATTGCAGTGCTATCAGATGTCTGGGTAATACAAATTCATTAGCACTTCCTGCTGCCTTGCTCAGAAACAGTGAAAAACAAATGTAACACCTGCTGAGAAATAGCATCTGCTTGGAAATAATCTGATGCAAGTACTTTGTCTAACTTGAGAAACCTAAGAGACTTGGATCTGCTAATGAGACCTTGAGGATTATAACAATGAAAGAAGAGCAGTCTCTAAAGACTTCAACTTGCTTCCCTTGATAAATTTTGATATTAAAGAATATATAAACTTGGTGTCTTAAGCACTTGCAATAATAATAGAATTTACTTAAAGAACTGTAGACCTCAAATTTCTTAAAAATTTCTTCTCTTGCTTTCATTCCTGAGAAATGCAACTCTTGAAATAAAAGTGAGAGCATGCCTTTGGGAAAAAAAAAACCGTAAAATTTAACTGTCTGGATATTATGCGTGCAAAGGTATAAAGAAGCCAATATTTGCCTTTTGCTAACAATATGAACTTACTGGTAGTCTGAAATCTGTCTTTATAGTCATTAAAGAGGAAGAGACTTTCTATTGTGTTGATTGAGTGCAGACTGGGATAGAAGAATGAATAGTAATTTAAAGAGTCTGGTTAATTCATCCTTCATTTGAACAATGTCGGACTAATGTGCAGTGGGCTTTCCAAGTACTAATTGCTGAATCTTACTTCTTGGTTTCTGTTTCCTCATCCCAGTCTTAGATATTCATCTAGACAATGTTGTGACCTACATTGCTACCCTCCCTTCTCTTTCATTTCCCACAAGTGTGATGAACCTAAAGAAAGAAAATTGCGTAATTAATATATGAAAGTGAATTTCCTCTATTCCAAGGTTTTCTAATTTAGAAAAAAAACCCCAAAACACGTCAAGTTGAAACCAAAGTCTTGCTGTTTATATATGGTAGTAACAAAGCTTCAGTTTGTTGAGTGGCTGAGTTCTTTAAATGGAAGTTTGTAGAGCTGTGTAACCTTTTTTCATTGACTTTTTAAATAAAAGCTATTAAAGACTATGAGACTGCTCAAGCCAATAGTGAAAATGACCAGCAGATTCGGGAAGGGCTGGAACGTGCCCAGAAAATGCTGAAGCAATCACAGAAGAGGGATTACTACAAAATCCTGGGAGTAAAAAGGTGAGAGATATTAATTCCAGAGATGATGATGTGAAAGGTAATTATTTAAACCAGTACTTCTAGGGCTGATCACTTGAATTTGTTCTGCTCAGTGTTAATTTTTGTTCTGTATCTTGCTATCTTCACTCTTCTGCTGTACTAATTTTTAGCTTGTAAAGTGGCATTTGTTTACAATTCCTTTAGAAAGAACGGAAAAACAACAGCAGGAAGAGAGGAAATAAATTATTTGGGAAGAAATCCTTAGTATGAAATTCTCAGATGATCCTGAGTCATATGAATGAGTTGGGGAAGAAATGATGACTGGCAAGAATTACTGAAAGTAACAAAAATTGTGGCAGATAATGATAGAATGGAATAGTCTGGAAGGACTGACTGAAAGATATCAAAAATCGTTCTGCCATTAACCTTGAGAAACCAACAAAGTTCCCTTGCTAGTGAGGAGCAAGCGAAGTTCTGAACTAGTATTGGTTGTCCTTCCAATTGTGAACTAATTTGATCTGTTTTTTCTTATTCACTTGATTGTTAATTCCTCAGACTGAGAACTGTATTCTGCAGAGTTGCTGGCCAGTAGCATCTTTTCAAGGAAAGTATATGGGTGGTGAAGGAGAGAGTGAGGAATCTTTGCTTAAGGTTGCAACTTGCTTCTTTTGTTTTGTGTAAAGAGTCTTCAGTGCCACTTGCAGAAGGTTAACAGCACTTCATAACTTTCCTGATGCCCTTAATAAGTGTCTGTGTTTAAAATAAACTTCATTAGTGTGGCATATGAGCAATCAGAAAATGAAGTTATCTGTAATTTTGTCCATCCAGAAATGCTCGAAAGCAAGAAATCATAAAAGCTTACAGAAAGCTGGCATCACAGTGGCACCCTGATAACTTCCAGAGTGAGGAAGAAAAGAAGAAAGCAGAGAAAAAATTCATTGATATTGCAGCTGCTAAAGAAGTCCTCACTGACCCAGGTAATGATGCAGTGGCTTCATTTTTGTAATTACTTTTTTTACATCAAGGTCAAAGCACAAGTGTAAATCATAACAAGCATTACAGCTTCCCTTTTTCCCTTTCTGCCCTTACATCTTGAGAAACAGTGCACTAATACTTGTATCCAGTCTGTTGCGTGAAGTCAGATGTAAATCTGGATTTACTGTGTTTCAGTGACTTTTGTTAAAAGTCAAATAAAAGTTATAATTTGAAGGACTCTTCTAGGGCTATCATCTTGTAGAGATTTCCAGGATTGACTAACTCTGGAAATACTTATACGTCAAGGATATGTGTGTCTCCTTCTCCCTCAAGTGCTATTGCAAACTGTATTAGATTGTAACAGAAACTAAAGTATTCCAGGCAAACTCTGTTATTACTGTGCCATGATTCCACCTTGGTTTTCTTTCCCCCAGAAATGAGGCGGAAGTTTGATGCAGGAGAGGACCCACTGGATGCAGAGAGTCAGCAGGGCGGCAACAACCCTTTCCACAGGAGCTGGAACACGTGGCAAGGATTCAACCCCTTTGGTTCTGGAGGAGGACCATTTACATTCAAATTTCACTTCAGTTAGAGCCAAGACTGTTTCTGGTGGCTGCTGCTGTTTTTTACTTAATTCATTGAAAAATAAAAAATCTCTCAGTTCAAGATCCAAACTCTTAATTCTATAATGTTGTCCTTAACCCAGAGTCTTAACTGCACTAGAAGAAAGCTCCTTCTTTCATTCATTGGGTTTGCTTTGTGGTGAGCTTGACAAGCTCACAGTGATGGGGGTTGTGCTGCCTATGTATTTGCTGTGGATATGCCGGACATGTTTATTCCTACGGATGGAAAAAACAGTAAGATGCTACTTAGGGCAACACTTAAATTTAGAACTCAAGTATCTGCTTAAAGATAAAAATGCATGTAAATATTTTTCTGGACTGGGGCCTAATAAACATGGCGAGGGTAGTTACAGTAGTCGCTACATTAACAAACTGTTGGTTGCGCTCAGCAGAATGATCCATCTCCCGGTATTTTTAAGAGGAAACCCAAGTGACAACCTGCTGGATTGGGTTTGGCAGTGCTAGAGGTGGGGAAGAGGCTGTGCTGAACCAGTCCCAACAATTGCTCTGGACGAAGAGTGCTTGGGAGTAACTGTATCTGAAATATCTTCTTACTTTGTTATTCACTAACCTGGAATTAATTGGGGTGATTCCCCCCATCCCCCACCTCACTGCTGACAATTCCACCAAGGAAAAGACATTTTTTTCAAAATACTTCTTTTCTGAATGTGATTTCGGATGTTTGTTTAGGTATGATTTTTGAGTAGTTTGCACTTTAACAAAATATCTACTTGAGATTTGAGCAGAAAATTTGATGTGACGTTTCCCTGACTTTGCAGCAATTTGTGAGTTCTGTACATAAACTCAGTTCTGAGACAGGTTGTGAGGTGAGTGTACTGCAGGACTGTGATATTAACTCCAGCCTTACCCTGTAATACAACTTCATTTCTGCTGGGTGAAGCAACAGGGAGTTAGTACTACATGAAACGATAATAATTTTATGTTTTCATGTAACACCCTTGGTAGTGCAAGGACAGCTGTGTGCAAAAAGAGGGACTCACTTCCCACTAGCCAAAAGTCTGTTTTTATTTTTTTTTTCTATATGCACATAGTTAAAATGGGTTTGGTGTAGTTGGTGGAGTTGTGTGAATGTGCTGTGTGGTGTTACCAGGGGTGCAGCTGGTAGAAGTGAGGAGTCTTCTCATTCTGTAACTGCATCTGTCATAATTACTGAGTTTCATCAGCAGCCATTTTCTTGGAATGCAAGAATTACAGTTCATCAGTGTTCTCTTGATTGGATTTTAACTGGAAAACAATAATCAGTTGATAGGGATCTTCTCTCGCTTCAACTCCTGGCAGCCTCAGTAAAACAAATGAAATTAGCAAATAAGGGGGGGTTTCTTACTGTAGATGCAGTTGCTGTTGAAGCAGAACCCTTGGCTTCTGCCTCAGGTACTTACCAACATCATTGCGAGGTCATGTGGATTTGTAAAATGTTTTTCAACAGCAATTTAAAGGTCAGTGTTCACAAATTTATCTTCAAACTGAGGAGCATGTGTGGTGATTTCTAATGGTTTATGGTACCAAGCCACCCCAACAGCCTGTTAAACTCCAGTGTTGGCTGTTCCCCAAGTTGAATGACTTTCTACAAGTTCAGCTTGTGCTTTTGACCTATCAGAAACATTCTTGCTGAAACCGTTGGAGATGCTCAGGGCTGATCAGAGTGCGCAAGGCTGGCGCAGCTCTCAGGATTTGGGGCTCAGACATAGGAACTCACTGCACTGTGAGGAAGCTGCTGGGCCTGGGTCTTGACTTCTGTGCCCCTGCTGCTTTCTGGCAGTACCTAATGTTGGGCAGGGAGCTGTGGGTGAGCGGCTGTCCTGTGTCCTGCTGCAGATCTTGTCAGCCCTGTGCCCCTGAGGAGCTGCTTTTAAATGAGTATTGAGTGAGCAACTTGAGCAATGTGTCTGGTTTTGTACATGCAAGGGACTGTGGGAATTCACAGTAGAGGCCACAGACAGCTGTGCTTGTGTGCCAGGGCACTGCTGGGAATAAGTCTTCTTTCAAAGGACTGCCCTTGTGCAGCTTTAAAAGCTTGAGCTGAGAGAGTTGTTTCCTGGGGTTTAATTTTTTTCTTCTAGAGAAGGAATAGGATGTTCCCTCATGAGCAAATTCTTCATACAAGGCACTGATGTTGGAGCAGTGTGGGTTTGTTTCTCAGAGGCAGCAGGACAGTGCTGCTGTAGGCCGGGAGCATTCAGGAACAAAAAAGGACCACGTGCATTTTGAAAATGAATGGATGGGAACAGGAAAATTACATTTTAAGAACAAAAAGTCTTAAATGTAGGCAGTAGAAGAAGGAAGATGATAAATGCATGATTGCTGTTCATTCATTCCTTCTGTGGAAGACAGGTTCTTTGAAACAATAGCAAAAAGCGACAGTGGAGAACAAGGCTTTCCTGATGTTGAGCAGCTGCTGTTTACAAGAAGTGTTCCACTCCAGTGCTGTTTTGAAGGGTGTTGAGGTATTCTGGAAACATAGAAAGACAAAGTTGTGTTAAAAAGAAACCATTATGTTGCAAGGCTCTCCAGCTCCAGAGTTGCAGTTCCTGATGTGACTCTAGAAAATGAAGCGCTGGTAGCATGCTGTGTGTTAATGATGCAGGTGACAGGCAGAGAAGCTGAACTCACCTTTTATTTATTCGTGGGTGTCTGTAGTGCAATAATGTTCAGTAACTGAACATTGAAGTAAAGGTCTCAGTAGTTTGTCAACCCTGAGATGTGCATGAAGCAGCGTTACCATCATTGGCCTGTACGTAGATGCAAGCTTTCTCCGTGGAATTCTTTCAGTTTTAATAAACTCGTTTCCAACTTCTTTTAAAATGAAGGTGGGGGAAGCATATTTTACTTGGTAAAATACTAATATAATAATTGATCAGTATTAAAAAAAATACAAAATTAATTACGAATTCAAAGTTGTGACATATGCAGAAAATGTCAGCCTAACTTTTTTTAAAAAAACAAAACCTTAAAGCTTGTTATCATTTGTTTTCAGACCAGTATTTGGAAGAAGAATTATTCTGTTTAGGGCTGTGATTTATAGGAGCTTTGCTGGAAACTAACCAGGATAGCATAGCAGGTTAGTTGTATTTAAAAGTGCCTTATTGTAAGGTATTGTTTGCTCTGTAGTACACACTTTTATCCATAAAGCTGTAACAAAATAAATGGGAGAATTTTTTTTTTTTTTTTTTGCCCTCAGCAAATCACTAAGTAGCAGTTTAAGGTTTTAAGAAGGGTAAGTACAGTTAGCCAGAGATTTATCAAATGTTTCAAATGATAAAATGTCTTTATATGGAATCATAAATCTAAAAAGCAAGAACTGTTTTTTCTAGAACTGTGGGAATTATTTTATGGTATTTTTCACAATAAAGATATTTATGATGACAAGGAAGCACCTGTGTGTATTTGTCTCCCCTTCCTTCCTCGCCCTGCTCTCCAGGTTTGAAGATGGAGCTGTGCAGAAATGCACAGGGCGGTGCTGCAGGCAGGGGAGGATAGGAGGAAGCAGCCACGTTCTGTGTGAAAGAGAACCTCGGATGTATAGAAGTCCACTACAGCAATTGCAGAAGCTCTGTTGACTGCTGATTTTGCAATGAGAACAACCAGCCCTTGGCATATCCCTGGGAAATGCTGGATTCCCCAGTGTAGGACACTAACATTTGCCTGACTGGGTTGCTGGGTCATCGTGTCTGGACCATGCTTTGGGCAGAGAAGGCTGGAGCCGGTGATGCTTGAGGTCCCTTCCAACCTGGTACCCTGTGATTCCATGAAGGCTCAGTCTGAAGGCAAGTACTTGGTTCAGGGAACAAGTTAAAAAGAATCTTACTGAGAAATATTTTTAATATTAAAGCTCTGGCTCAGCAACAGTACTGCACTTAATGCGTGCTTTGTTCATTTTCTGCTTAACTTGCCAGCTGATACCAAGATGATCAAGATGTACAAAAACCACTGTAATAGTAATAGGAGTATAAATTGTAAAAACCCCTCAGCTGAATAGTTCAAATATTCCTTTGCGTATTTACTGAGTTGTACCATGTTTTGGCAACACTCTAAACCAGGATCTGTTTTCCCTTTCACAGGGCAGAGTACCAGACTGGAAATAAAAAAATAATCTCTCTCTGCCTCTCTACACCTGACCCTACAGTAGATCCCTCATTTTGAACATTGCTGTTGCTTCCCTGCAGAAATACTTTCTACATGATGAAAGACATCTGAGGACTTGCTGCCATTTCTTTTAACCAAGTAGGGAATGGTTATTGTGTAATACAAAAAGAGAGAACAGAAAATAATGATCTTTTTTCTCCAGTGGTACCTTTTAATATTTTGTACAACACATACAATCCATGGCTTTAGCATTAAAAATATAATGATATGCTAATGACTCAAAGTGCTGCTTTAAAGAGCTCTTTAAAAAGTAGTGAATATATTTGTGGGACCTTTCTTATTTTATAAACCATTGTATATCTCAAAGCTTTTTTTGAAAGTAGTATTATGCAGAAAAAAAGGAAATACTTTAGAACATTTTGTACAAATATATAAAACACTGTAGAACATTGCATGAAACCTTTTACATCTTCAAAATATCTCCAGCAAATTACATTTATGAAATTATATTCTAATAATTTAAGTAATCTCAAGGAAATAGTATTTAAAGAGCTATTTCTTTTTTTAAAGCCTGTAGAGGTAATCCAATTTAAAAAAGAACAGGATGCTACAGAGACAACACGAAATCAGTGCAAAAGTTATCCACTCTTTATACTGCATAACATTCTCACACTGATAATCATAATTAAAGAGAACTAAGGTTTCTTAAAGAAACTTTAACTTCTGTCTGAAAGCAAGTTTTCCAATATATGCTTCAAGCATGGAATACCAAGGCAGATGCATGTGAAATGCTGCTGCAGAGTCACGCAGCAGGATGGAAGTATAAGCTCATAAAAATATTTTGAAAATAAAAGAATGCAGCTAACCATTGAATAATGCTTTGGGGGTTTTTGTCCTCTGCTATGGCGAATCAGTTATTTCTTTGTTATGCATGGCATTTATGGTAATGGTGCATTGGCATCTGCTAAGTCAATTACAACTCCACCTCTATGGTACAAAAATACCAACTTAATGTTCAGATACTTCAGGATATCATGCAGCAAGTCAAACGTAACTAAGAGAACAAGCATAACAAAACAGCTCCTGCACTGAAATGGGACAGACATAAAGAGAACTGACATTAGGCTTTACTGACTTTTGCTATTGGGTTACACAGGAAATACTCCATTGGGTACTTTATACAAAGGAAATCCCTCAATAGACATTAAAAAATCTGTATGTGACATGTTAGAACTGTTCAAAATACCTAATGGTAAAACAACAAAAAATATAAAGAGCTGTAAAAAAATCTGCATATCTCATATTCCTTAGTAATATGCCTTAAAAAAATATCAGCAACATGGGATTTTAAATACTCACAGTAAGAAACTGTAAATAACTAACACAGACAGTGGATACAAAATCTGCTTGATTTCTCTTATTGTTTATTCAATTATTTGCTGCAATGGAAATGTGCAGCTTATTGTTGATTCATCCACTTAGTGCAAATTACCTGGTCTTTTATAATTTCAGGCATTTAAACTGGAAGAATTCTTATAAGAATGTACAGTCTCATCCAATCCCATTTTGAAACCAGCACAGCCTGAACAACAGGGTGTGTATTTAAGGCATTAGACTTCAGTTTAAGACACAAATTCCCTATTTTCAAATGTGTGTATTGCAAGAACTTTTCCCTGCAATTTTTGTGGGATCAAAATGTCAGTATCCCATTAAAGCAAGGATTTTGTGAAAGCAGGTTTAGAAAATTACAGGAGACACTAGTGATAGTCAAGAAATACTCATGTATTTTATTAATTTATTTTCAGTTATAAACACGATGATGATAATAAAAAGTGAGTAGAAGCAGCTTCAGGTACTGACCTTCTGATGCAATGTATGGTGGTTGGAAAATCACCTCAACCAAAACCATAATGGAATTTTATCACACACTATTTAAGTGGCCAAAAGGAGCCTAAGAATCAAACATTAGTTTTAAAAATCTGTAAAGGGTGCAGCAATCCTGCATAGTAAATGAAGAGTGTCATTCCTTGCTGCTTTAGCTTCCATGTGGACTTATCTTTGTGTGGTTTAAACTATTAAATTCTTTCTTGTGACCACAGCATTTCTCTAGGGACAAAACTATGGGCATGTAACCAAAAATTTTTGATATTTAAATACAGTAGCCTAATGCACGGAATATGCACAGAACAGTTTTCAAGTACATATTTATTGTGTGTGTCCTCCCCAAGACTGACAATGCTGAAGACATCTTTCTTCACATTCCAAAATCCTCCAGGCAAACTCTACTTTAAAGAAGGAAAAGAAAAGAAAAGCAATCGGGAAAGCTGCTCCATACCAGTTAAAAAACCCCAAACCCCCAAGTACCTGTAGATTTCTCATTTTTGTATTGCATTTAAAATGTTTTAAATAACACTTGAAGTTATAAAATATTTGACTTCACATTAAAGAATGTTGCAAATAGTGCCAATGTAACAGCTGTAAATTCCGTTCAGTCCTTCCCAGAAGACTCTCGAGCTGTCACCATTGCTGGTCATGGCTGTGCTAAAGTTCATCGTGCTTGAGACCTGTAACCAAAGGGAAAAAAAATACACAAAATAGTTATATAAAGGCAATGCCTGGGTTTGTAAGATGTGGAGAAAGCCATTTACTTTCCATTTCCTGCTAATCAGTCAGTTTAGCAACATGAACTTCATTTATGGAGCCCTGCTACAAGGTGACCGTAAGCTTTCACAAAGAATAAAACCCACTAAGAATTCTTTATACGGAAAAGTGAATTTGTTCCTCCACTCAAGACTTTAAATATTTACCTACTAAGTTTTTTCTTCAACCCAGCGAGCTGAGATCATCTTTTAATTTTCTTTGAAATTACTCCAAGAAGTCAAGTCTTACTGGGAGTCCTTTGTGTTTGGTTTTTTTGGTTTTGCATTTTGTTTGTCTGGGTTTTTCATGCTATTTAACTAATTCAGTTTAAAACAATTTTAATTAAAAGAAAACCCAAAACAAAACAAAACAAACCCCCAAAAAAATAAAAAAACCCCCCCCCAACCCCCCCCCCCACTAACTAAAAAAAAATTTAGTCTAGTGCAAAAAGGCCTGGTTAGATAACCGTGGAATGAGAGATGCAGAGGCAAATTAATACCCAAGTTCCCTACTGCTTAACTGACATGAGCTTTAGATTACCTAAGTGAAGTCTAAGCTAATGTGCTTTATTTACTATATTTGGCTAAAATGATGTGTGACTGTTGGTTGTGTTTGAGGTCCAGGAACAGGACACCAATGAACTTTCTCTTAGATTCTGGCATGAAACAAGAGGTTTTGTCCTCTCAGTCTAACTCCTGTGTAAAGAAGCATTGCACAGCTATCAAAGCCCACACCATTTCTCTAAGAACATCGGAAATTACACAAATACAAGATTTGTGCCTACTGACCCCAACCTCAATTTCAACTAGACTAATATTTAATTTTTAGATGCTAACAGCTGAATATGCATGTAAGTTACCTTTTTGAAATAACGATAGATTTTTCTTCTCTCTTTCAATTTGCTGTATTAAGTTTCGGATCTCAGAGTCATAGTCAACCCATTCAGGAACTATCCGGGCAGCAGCCTTTAGTTTTGGTTCTTTGGTTTGGGGGTTGTTACACTGAAAGTTTAAAACATATTAGATGTAAACAAAGCAAATGTGAAAATAATACCTTTTCAGAGAATTTAGTTCAAATGAATTGTAAATACTTTTCTTTTTGCTGACTATAAGTATAGCACAGACATGGCATAAGACTATTAAGATTTAGACAAAGTTGCCCAAGGAGATACAAGATTGACATAAGCACATTGAAACTGAACCTGATGTGGGTTTTGAACAGAGAGCACCTGTCCTTAGAGCACAAACAAACCTCATTTTAACAACTATAAAAACAAAAAGAAAACAAAAGTAGTTACATACTGAAAAACCACACCAAGTTCCAACTGTCTGTTTTTTCTTCCAAATTATATCGAAAGCATCACAAACAGTGTGTGTTGTCAAAAAATCTAAATGGGGGGAAAATGGGATGGGGATAATGACAGGAAGAAGATTTTTGTGTCTGTTTCTATTCCCAAAGAAAGAAACTTTCTTCTTCCTAAACATGGATAGTCTCCTAAGCATTACACTTTTTAAGCTTTGCATTATCTCCTGTTTATAACAATGAAACAGACCAAGAAATCCATGAATGTTAAGTCAGTGAGTTCTGGAGGAACCTTCTATGTGGGGAGCACCACAGCAGCCCATACTTCCCAGACAGGTAACAGCATTTCCTCACAGTTCCAGTAACTTGGCTGACTATGGAAAAATTATAAGGAAAATACGTGACAGGCATGAAAAGCCTCAATCCCATCCAGTCAAGAGATAGCAACACTTAATTTTTTGGTACAGTTTTCAGCTTTAATGTAAGCAGATTTGGTACAGAGGGAGAGGTCTCGGAGGAGAAAATGTCTGAGAGCAAGGGATGGAGTGTTGCAGTGCCTGCCAGCAAGGCTGCCTTCAGGACATGACACACACTTGAACTCAAAAGCCCCAGAAATCATAGCAAAGTTGTTAATCTGTACAACTCATTTAAGTAATGATCTACTCACCAGGTCTATTGTTCTAGCCTTTTTCTTGGATTTATCATCACACCAGGTTTCACACCAAAGCCACTCCTGAGGAAGAGACTTAATGGCTACTTGATGAATCATATTATTGGGAAGATCCTGTACAAATTTGTAAAATCATATATTAGCACTGAATGTAATATAACTGATTATCAAGCTGCTATTTAAAAGTATTTTTGCTATTACCATTTCTGCAAATTGTTCTTACATTTCCTTCTAAGTGCTCACCTAGTTCTTTTCCAAGGTGATTCGATACTTTGTCATGCTCATTTTGATGGCCAATTCCATCTCTCATTTGTCAAGCAATTTTTTCTGGTCCTTATGTCCGTCTTCCCTTAGCTTGACATCAACAATACTTCTGTCTGATACCCCTGGTTCAGATACTGCCTGTCATACTATAAATACTACTAAAAAGCAAAACTCAAACCAGCTTTCCATTCCTTAAATTTGAAAAAAAAGCCCCAACTCAAAAAACATATTAATACAGGATTCTGCCACCACTTGAAATTGAGATGACTTCTAGGAAAATGGATTCCAGAAACATGAGCTTGAGAAGGAAAAGCTTTAAACTGCTATGCTGGCTATGTTCCTTACTTTTCTTCTGGGTTTTTTTGACCTTTATTACATAGTCAGATAGTCTCATCGTGAAAACTCTGAACCAAGACCTGGCTGAATGCAGGGAACAGCATTTACAAATGAGAAACACCTCAGGCAGTTGCTCACTGCACCTACTCTGGCCAGAGTTACAAACAGTAGGGGTAATAACTGGTACATCCATTTGTAAGCTCCCTCCGTGCACAACCCTTACATTTTATTTTAGAATAAATGTCAGTACTCAACTATTAGTCACATCTTATTTTGCCAATTCACATTGCTAAACGTGATGGAATAAAATAGCACATATTGCTGCATTATGACAGATGTATAATTTAATTCAAATATAGACATTAGTACAGAAAAATTACATCAAATATAAGAATATAGAGAGCCAAGACATTCAACATTAATTGAAATGCTTTATCTTTTGAAAAACTTATAATTTTTGGAAGATTACAAAATGATTTATCAACATTTCAATTCCAAAAGAAAAGTGACTGGTTTTCTGTTGTTTTCTCTGACGTTCTAAATGAAATCACAATTCCTGAGTTACTACAGTAATTTTAGCAGCTGTGAATTTAAAAACTGTTACATGCAGTAAAAAGTAGAAAGTCAGCTGTTAGTTTCAGGATTTAAAGTAAATTAAAAAAAGAAAGAATACAAAAAACCCTCTGAACAAAATTACTGTACTGGAAACCTAGTTTTTCTGATGTGTAATTTTTTCTCCCTAGGAGTTCTACACTTATTGTCCTTGGCATTTAAAATCACCATTTCCCCTTCTATCTACTTCTCTTTTGTGGTTTAAGAATCTTAACTACCACCCATGAAGATAGCACTGCTGGCAGATTAGCAGAGCTGAGATTGCTGCTTCTCTGAGAAGGGCAGTGAGCACTCCAGACAGGTATTTAAAATGAAAATTGTAATAAAAGAGTCATAATGCATCCTTGTCAGTAGATGAAAGCTCTCCAGGTCTCAAATACATTGCACTCTGTTTGTATTTCCAGGTGTACTGCTGTATTTTGTGTAAGAAGTAGCAATGAAGACAGCAAGTAGTTCCTATCAGTACAGTCAAACCAGATTATTATGAATATAGTGCTTTGAAGTATTCACTTTCCAAAGTATTCCAATTCCATTCTGCCAAGGTTTAGCTACCTTAACATCTGGTCCTTAAGTGGCTTTTGACTTGATCCAACAGACTTATAGGAGATACATGCTATCACGTATTAATGCTGTAATTGGAAATACAAGAATCTTAAAATGAGAAGTTTTAATATTTTGAGAACATCAGATAAAACCAATTTTCTGAAAATCAGCATTATGGTGGAACCCCTGTAACCTCCGAATCTTAAAAGCTCTTTCTGAAAGACACCTTGTACCTGTGGGAAGACTGTTTGGACAACACACAGCTCTATCACATCAGGCCTCTGTGTGGGTGACCAGGGCCAGTAATTCATTCTGTTGTCCAGAAAGAGGTGAACTCTTGACTGTTGCTGTTATATCAATCTTTTGTTCTCAACATACAGCTAAAGGCTGCTCCAGCTTCAGGTGTCCAGTCTAGTCTGAATTTTTAGTGTGGCTGTATTTCCACTTTTCTTTGTCCAGGATCATAAGAACTGCTATTTTCAATTTTTATTTTTATTACTGGGAAAAAAAACATGCAAGTGACAATAATGTCTTTACATAAGAGAGAAACTTGCCTGCAGAGCAGGGGTGTGGAAAAGCACTGAGAGATTGTGGGCTTTACTACTGTGGGATCCTGTTGCTGCTAGAGGCAGGTAAAAATCTTCTGTGCTTTAGTAGTTTAGGAAAACATTAAAATCAGGGACAATCTCACTTATGAAGCCTTCTGAAGTTCACCCAAAGTGAGATAAACTCCAGCCACCCCAGGGTGACCATGTACAGCAACCACCAGAGTGCCTTTGCAGTTAGTTTACAAAAGAAAATTAAATTTACGTTAATGGAAAAAAAGAAGAAAAAGGAAACAAGCTCTTGCTAAACAAGAATATAATTACCATTATCAGACTACAGGGTTATCATCAGAAAAACACAAATGCACACAGAAAAACTACAAATAAAGGTGAAAAGTCCTGTATATTGAGGTTTTTTCCTCATTTTTAAAATTAATCATCAGTGTTCAGTTTTCTAAACTGTGCTCCTATGCACACCTGATAATGAGCTAAAACAGCAGTAAATGGCAAATAGTTTTGGAATTATGTAACATTTATGTTGAGGTAAAAGATATTCCATGCATATTGAGAAAGATAAAGAAAATAAACCCAAAAATGCTTAAAGCCATATATACCTGATCTAGATTTGACAGACTGTTTGGATCTTGACTAAGAGCCTGGTACTGGCCCCGAAGCCTGTCTCCAGCTGCAATCTTCCTGAACTTCTTCAGGTCCACAACATACAAGGCACTGAAAGGATTAAAAAAAAAAAA
>WEKY01062670.1:2031-19827 GCA_013390045.1 Picathartes gymnocephalus
GTAAAATAATTGTGATGAGAGTGGTGAGGTTTCACCAGTGCAATGCAGTGAATATTGTGGAGGAGCCTCTGATTACTGATCAAACTCATTTGACTGCAACATTAATTTCTATTTTAATGGACTCTGCCCTTTGAAAAATTATTGCACCTGTAGCTTAGCTCAGAACACTTGGCTGGATGAAATGTGAGCTCTCGGCCTGTTCTGTGGATGACTCTCCCCTTTGCTGAGGAGCCACCCTGACAAGCAGTGTTAACTAGCAGCACTGATGTTGCCCAAGTGCTGCTGGCTGCCCATATCTAATGGGATTGTTGATAATGCTGAGCGAGAGGAGCCAGTCTGGTCTGCCTGCCAGAGAGAGCACAACTGCTGGTCTTGGAGTGATTGGGGAAGTTTTATCAGTTCTGTTGCTGTTGATTTGGGCATAGTAAGCCTTGGGTTTTTTTCTGGGTTTATGAAAATACCTGACCATTTGTGTTCACCATTTTGCTCTGTGAAAGTCATGTTCTGTACCTAAGGCAACTGGAAAATTTCATTTGAGTTTGAATTGTTTGATTTCACCAAAATCAGAAGTAGAATGTTTTGAAATGTGTGCTTCATGTCTTCCATGCTGTGGTTACTTGTGATTTCAGAAAGAGCAAGAGAAAAAGCAAATCTAAGGGATAATTAGTAAACTACAAAAAAACTTAGTAGTTAATTGACTTTTATCTACAGGAATCACAGCTATTCCTTACAAAAGACTGCCTATAGTCTTTTAACTTACTGTAATCACTTATAAATTCACTTAGTAATCAGCCTGAAGCTTATTTTTTATTCAATTTTCTACACAGAAAGCATAAGTTTAGGACTTGTGCCCTTCTCCATCTGCAACAAAATGTTTATGACTGACAGTACAGGAGTGGCACAGAAATCCAGGTTTATGTTTTACCTTTTATCAGGCCATAATATTGTTCCCATTTTGTTTTTTGATATTTTTGTATACATTTATCATATATGCCATATGTTAACCAATAGTATAAATTTGGTTATACCAAAATCAAAGTATAACTTTGATCTGTTTGTGTATATGACCCTTTGGCATCCTCATGATCAATTCTAACCATGTTTTTCAACAGGAGACTTTTCACATCACCTCAGACTCAGAAGCAACACTTGTTGTTCGCATTACACAGGAACTCGTGGAGGCTTTGAAGGCCTTTTGTGAGAAGAAAGCAGCAGTAAGTAATTTAGTCTTGTCTAGAGTTGTTTTACAATTGAGAGGAAAGGAGTGGTTAAACTCACTGTGTCAACACCCTGCCAAGGGTAAAAACCCCCAGTTAAATATACTTCAATTTTCTTTTTTTACAATTTCTAAGTAACAAAGATATTAATTGCATAGCCTATTTCTCTTAGTATTCCATCATCATGTATCTGTTTAGGCTTTTTTTTTGTTTGTGTTTTTTTTCTGGGCACCATTTTGCTTCTTGATGACAGGTTGTCATCCTTTTTGTGTTGGTCCCTTGCTTGATAACTTTTCTTCTAAGATCAATGAGGCTTTAAGTGCCACCCAAATGTGTCACTTTTTATTTTTCGTGGGCCTGTGGGTAGGTCTGTCTTTCTCATAACTTGTAGCTCTGCTCTCTGTTAAGACTAAAGTAGGCAAGATATTCTTGACTATCTGTTGGTCCTTAGAAACCTCCATAGCTTCTTTGCAAAGAGGTTGACTACATGTGGAAAAAGGAGTCTGAAGAAGGACCAGAATCTGTGAAAAAATGATTCATCACTCTGGCAGATACTGGTTCACAAAATTCAGGATGTGTTTTTTTCTGACAGCTGTTTCAGACTGTTTTCTCAATTGTATGTTCCATGTCAGGTGAGCTACAGGAACCGTCTCTGTGCAAATGCTGCCACCAACACCAGTTAAATATTGTTTCCGTAGCATAATCTCTCTGCTGGGCCTTCCATTCTGCATTCCCCAGCTGGAGTCAGGATTTGCATATGCACCAGTTTTATATTTCAGCCAGGTGATGATAAGAGAGATGAGGCAATAATTTTGAAACAGGAGACATTGTCTTCACCAGACACCTCCTTCTGTTCTCCAGACACATACCTGTTCCAAATAACACTTTGGAAAATTATGGTATAATGTGGTAACAACACACCCCTCATATGGACTTTGCTATCACCTAAAATTGTACTTTGCTAACTTTCTATGGGAAATTTATTGCTTTTTAGAATTCCTAAAGTTTTTAAATTCTTGCATTCTCAAACAGACATTCTGACCTTTTGCTTTACCTAGGATAATTACACTAACAGTTTAGACCCACTGATGTTAGTACCTCAAGATGAATTTCCAGAAAGGAAAAGCATCCCAGAACACTATGGGCCAGATGGAGAATACAAAGGTAATTTAGATACTTTGTTCTACTAGTTTGTTTACTCTGGAGACTGCACAGATGGTGAAAATTTAGTTTTATGGCCAGCCATAGTGTTTCTTAGCTGGTGTACTGTGTGTCTTTGCCCTCTGAGTCAGTTCAGGATATCATTTTCTGAAGCTTTAATGACTTAACTGAGAACATTCCTGTCTCACTGAACAGTGTTAGAACAGTAAAGGTTATGGAAATTCAAGCAGTAACCCTTCCTGATCTATTTACTCTTAGAATTTTTGGGTGAAAAGATGCCAAACTCAGGTAAGACATAAAGGCAGGAAATGGGAAAAGAACAGAAGGGACAGTTCATAAAATCTCAAAGTAGTTGTGTTTGCAGTTGGTATTTTAATATTCTGCTAACTTTCAGTGCCCTTTATTTATCTAGGAAGTTCTGACTGGAATCAAGGGGTTTTGTCTCAGTATGAAGAGTGTTCTGAAGATCCTTCTTTTGCTCCTGCTCATTCAAACAGTTACCAAGCAGATGACGGATCATCTTCCTGTCATCTGAGATCTGACGACTTGGCAATGATTTCTCCACTCAGGGACTCTCCTGCTGTTGAGCCTGATAGTCCTGTCAATGGTGTCAGCGAATGGCTGAGAGAGTTCAGAAACTCCATGTCCTGCAGGAATTCGGCTGCTGGGGCCTCTTCCTACAAGACCAGCCCAGTGAAGGACTACTCAGCAGAATATATATCCAAAGATGGGCACGGAAGTGAGCTTCAGGATAACAGATTCTCATTTGGCAGGGAGAACACAAAACGGAAGAATCAACAAGTGTGTACAAAAGTAAGGCATATAAGTGACCAAGAATTATGCTATCCCAATTCTTCTGCCTCATACCCTTCATCTGGAAGATACTCTACACACTATCCTTCACAAAACTATTCCTCTTACAAGAACAATGAGTCTGTGAATACTTGTACATCTTCTGCAAATTCTGCTGTTTCAGGAAGAGGTGGCTCCAGGTGGCACCAGGATACTAGGTGGAATGAATGGAACAAGGACTCCAGGTGGAACGAGAGCTCTAGCTGGAAGCAGGAATCTAGGTGTCAAGGATTCAGGTATCAGAAATCAGGCTACCAGAGAGACTGGCATTCACATCAGGACTCATTTTCTAGCAGTGGTTCGTACCGAGATCACCAGCAGTTCGGAAGCTCAGAAGAGATGTTTGATGGAGTTGATGTTGGTCTTGCTCCCAGCGCTGTGAACAGACTACTGGGAAAGGATGTACCTACAATGACCAGGATTCTTAAACAGTTGGCCCCTTATTATCCAGCACTTCAAAGTAAGATTGTGATTAGTCTGCATCATGTGAAATGAGTTACATCAGCATGGTTGCTTTAACATAAGCAGGAGATTGCAGGTTGCAGAGACAGGATGTGCTGTTCAGGGGAATTGAGCTCATTTTGCTCACATCCGTGTCAGCTGAAGAAAGGCATTGTTGCCTCTCTGACGACATTATGCCTCTTGGCAACTAAATGGAGCAGTGAGTGGGAGGAGATTTTGATAGCACAAAGATTTCCTGAATTGAAAGGTTTGTCCTAGGTCATCTTTCTAACTAGCAGTTTGTATCATGAGTTGTACTGGTAGGTTTGCAACGATGGGAAGGGAATATATTGGCATAAAGACAAAAATATTGGAATGCATGCAGAACCAAACCTGGATGGCATTATAATAGATAATCGAAATGGATCAAAACCCATTGGGCTAACAAGAGAAAAGTTACCAAAGAGCAAGTTCATCACATGACAATTTCTTTTTTCCAGTTACTGTAGAAATAGTCATTAATGTTGAGAATGGTGATATACTATTCAAAATGGAAGTTTCTCCTTTGGAAATAGATTATGAGAGAGATTTAAAGAGAAGTGGGCATATGCTTCTGCATAGCTGTCATTGGCCATGAGTTTGGACAAATGCAAACTATGCTTTTGGTACTAGAACTAGTTAATTAACTAGGTAGCTACTTAATAGTGAAACTTTCATTTTCACATTCTCTATGCTGTATTATGGAAATATTATGAGATAGAAGTAACTATAAATGTCTTTATCTCCTCTTTATAGAAATAAATATTCAGACATTCGTCAATGTGCTAATAGAAACTAGAGAGAAAGATTAAGGAGCAACAGCAGCTGAACTGGAAACAGATGAAGACATTTGAGATTCTCCATCACTTGGCTTTCAGGAAAGAGACTGCATTTAACTGTGTTTGACTGGCTTGGGAAAGGTAAAGGGGAGGTAGGGTTTAAGTTTTTGACATGTGAAATATAGCTGGAACATGAACTTGCACATAATGGGTGAACATACTATTTTGTTTAGGCTTTTTGTAATGTATTTGTTATATCTTGGTATATTACAGAAAAATCTTTTGTTATTTTTTTGAAAATATTTTAAAATTATTCTGTCAGCAAAAAGCTAATAATCCTTTTAATACCCTTCTCAATTCAGAAGAGAAAGCAAGGTTGACTTTTATGTTACCTACTGAGGAAGCATATTCACTGAAAACAGAGGTTTTCTTTTCTTCACACAAATGTAAGGCCCGTTCTGTAAATTTGAGGCTTTATAACTAGCACATTTTTAGAAATTGATACACTACATTTCTGTTTAGACAAAGAAAGGAGAATGTCACAGTTAAGGTATTCTCTGTCTTAATGTGATGCTATATAAGGAAAATATAATCTATGCTAGAGGACTGGTATGAAATGGGGCATACTAGTTTCATTTTTGCAGAGTAAGAAATGGTGTGAAATATATGCAGATTTTTTAATCATGTTGTTCAAAATGAAATCATTACAGACTGTCTTAAAAACTCATTTAGTGGATTGACCCATGCTAAAATAAAAATTCTTGATTCTATTGGCAGAAGCATATTAAGAAATAGTAGAACCCATGAGGCAATCAGATAACAGGAAAAAAGAAATCAAAATGTCATACTAACTGAGTAATACTTACCAGTTCATGATATGTATCAGAGCCACATGCTTATGAATGCCTGGCTTTAGATGTCTGCTTTATGTAATTAGAAGCAGCTTACATGGAGCTGAAGAAAAGAAGTAAAGTGAGACAGTTTACTCCTGAGTGTTTGTTTTCCTTTTCACTGCTGCATTGTGGACTATCATTTTTCTTCTCACCTATGCTGGAACTGTGCCTCTGTGCATTAAATACCTGTGCTGAAGCACAGTTTGTCTTCATGAGCTGTCATAAAACATTTTGGATCTTGTCACATAAATTTTAATAAAAACTCAACAAACAATTTATTACTGAGCATGTAAACTCAATTCCCTAAAATTTTCCTTCTGTCATTATTTTGTTTCTGCATCGGAAAAGATCCACTTTCCTTTTTCATTCCTGTTCACTATTTCCTTTACTGCTCATACTTACTGAAGTGTTGGAGTGATTTATAATGCCACACACTTCATAGTTGTGCACTTTCATCCACTGAATTACATAGTCAACCTTCTTGCTTAAAAGAGAAAATCTTTATTTTTCTACCATGGGTATCTGCCAGAGTTTTGATTTAAAAGTCTGTAGGATTGATCAGTTATTATATCTACATTTATAAATTACCAAAAGTTAGTTACACAAATGTTACTACCATAGTTTTTTCTCACAGAAAATGTAGTGCAACTAAAATTCTGAAAGAAAAAAAAATCGCTAGAAAATATTACTATTGCAACTCTGTCAATTCAAGTTAAGACCTTTTCATTTGAGCTTGTTGTAGAGAACTCCTTTCTCCATTTCTCACTCCCTTTTGGATTTTACTGCCATTACTGTATACCCCAGTGGCATACAGCAGCTGGATGACCTCCACCCAAATCAGATGCTCTTTCCACCTTCATGTTCTCTTATTTTTCCTTCTGGGAAACAGTTACTGTCCCTCCTTTGTTGTTGTGCAGAGTCCTGCATTGGAGAAACAGTTCTTGCATTTTAAGTGGAGTAGTTACCAAATTAAGACAGCATTGATTTACTAAAGCTTTCCTGAACTGCAGAGTGCTCCTTACTCCCAAGAAAACCCTTTGCCATACCTTGCTCCCATGTAGTATAGAACTGGAGCAGAACAAATCCTCTGTCTAGACTCCAGTCCTTCAAGAGACAAAGCAGGTCCTGACAGCCTGCAGAGTAGCACAGGATGCCTGGCACCTGTAAGCGCCAATGCAGCTACATCACAGGCCTTGGCATGGAGGCAGGAGTTCTCAGAATGCACCTGAGCCCTTGGAGCAAATTTCCCATTTCCTTAAAAAGCCAGACTCGAACATGTCTTGGATTGGGGATAAATGGTCTACTTTTCAGCCAGTTTCTTGGTCTGTGGTGTACTTGCTTTCACACCTTTAGAAGTCTGTTTCCCACTGGGACAAGAGTTGTTCCAATCCAGAGCCACCTTCGTGATTCTCTGCATCAGGGAGGCTCCTTTAGGAAGTGCTGGAGCCAGCTGTTCCGCACCAAGAGCAGTGAAATACAAGGCCAGCCGGACATGGAGAAATCCTTCAGGGGCGATAACTTGGGAAGCTTCTCAGATTCCAGCTTTTAAGTTTTTACCTTGGACTTACTAGTACTCCTCAAAATGCTTCCCAGAATTACTGGATTTTACGTGGGTATATGATCCAAAGGGACAGATTCTTTAGCGGGAAAGAAACAGGGAAGCTCTTTTGAGCCCAGAAACTGGGGCCTCTTCTGTTTCTGGAGACAGCATATCTAGTTATCATCTCAGACTTCTAAGGAGGAAAGGTTCAAGGAATAACTGGTGGAAGTCTTTTTCCCTTGTTTTTTTAAATGTAAGTAACTTTCACAGTTCATGCAAGGCTGTTGGATGAGGTGGTCAACACTGGTCGTTATTCCTGATCTCCCTCCTCACCCAAAACCCAATTCCTTGCCTTTTGGGTGACGATGCCCAAAGTGCTTTGGGAGAACTCCTTGTGTGCTTATGCTATGGAGGCCATTGATTTTTCCCCACGTTTGACATCAGAAGTGTTCAGAATGTTGCTGAGCTGTCACTAAGAGTCTGATTATCACTTGACGAATAGTAGCAGCTTCTCTCCAAGACAGATGTTTGGTAACAGTTGCCACTTTGCTGCCTTAACCCTGACACCAGACACTCTACTCTGGCTGAGACACAGAATCACAGAATAGTCTGAGTTGGAAGGGGCCCACAAGGATCACTGAGTCCAGCTCTTCAGTGAATGGCCCATACAGGGATTGAACCTTTGACCTTGGTTATGCTTGGTTATTTGTACCATTCTGACCATCTAAGCCAATCTCAGTCACCTGGAAGTAACATATGTAACTCTGACTTTTTTTTTTGGTTGTCTTCCCTTTGCTTCCTCCAAGTTGCTTCTTCTGAGTTACTGCAAGAGATGGTGTGTGACAGGAATCAGTCATTACTTGTCTTGCTTGAGTTTTTCCACTCTTTCTCATTAGCTTTAAAGGGTGAGATGTAGGGTAAAGTTACGAGAATGTCTGACTGTCAATTCAAGGGCACTTCAAATAAGTGCTTCAGCACAAAAAGGAGGATTTCTGATGTTAAATGAGACAGCTAAGCAAAGGGAGCATATTCTGAGTCAGAGTTCATTTTTGTGGGGAACTTATCAAGGGAGATGCAGTATGATCTTCTCACGTGTGAAGAAGTTGTATTTGAAGCCTTATCAAGGATACCCTGAAAGAAGGAGACAGCTAGAAAATAAAATAAAAAAAGGCCATCCAAGTGGAGAGACCAGTGAATCGTAGAAAATGAGAATACAGAAATAAAATCACCATCCCCTTAAAGCTGTACAAAAGTGAAATAGACTAAAAGTTGACCTAGTATTTTTACTTAATTTTAAATTCTGTATTAAAAATTAATACATTAAACTCTTATAAAAGTAAGGCACATGGAAAACATGTTGTGCAACTTCTGGCTTTCAACTGATATAAACTAACAAGCATTATTTTAATTTGGCATTTCTAAAGAGTCATTTTTCCCATGCAGGATATGTGTAAGAGGTAATGTTCAACATTGTACTTGTTAAATCTCGATTCTGTGCTTTCTGTACTACAGTAAGCAGAGATGGTCATATCATACAATAATACAAAATAAAAACCAACTCAAGTACAGATTGCGATGGTGATTACCAACATACAAAATTTAAGAATGTGATGTTACATCCATTATTATACATCAATGATCTTATTCAGTAGAGGACGATTTGGCAACTCCAGTCTGTGTAATGCCAGTGTGCGGTTCCTGGTTATCGGTGTCATACGATGCTGAAGACCATGGAAAGATACTGCTCATAGGACACCTGAATCCAGCCATCCTGATCAGTATCGTACCGTCGGAACACATCGGTCAGCCTCTGAGGAGAAGAGAAAAAACATAACAGACATTTTTGTTCCTTGGGGAAGTTCAGACCGCCACATACTCCCCTTGCCACCTAGGCTTCTACAGGTTTAGGAACCCTTTCTGTTCATCTTCTCTGTAGCCATTTTACAGTCTTATTTATAAAGATAGCTCACTGCAATAATGATGCAATAACCAAGGCTACCTAGGCACTTCTTTATAGGCCAGACAGCTTTTTATAACTGGCTTTAAAGCAGGGGAAAAACAATACAACGTTTGAGTCATCTGGAAACAGAATCCAATGCATATCTCACCTTCTAGGTAAATATGCTTCATGTGCCATTGCTATCTGAGCTGTCTCTGTATAATCCCAGAGATGCCTGGCAGCATGGACAGTGGACCAGAACAACTGCCAGCATGGTTTCATTAAAATCAGCTGAACGATATTCCATTCCAAAGCTCATTTCAGCAGAGTTCAAGTCTCTAACTAACTATAATTGCCTTATATTACAAACGAATACAAAGGCAACTGATGTGTCTAAATAACAGAGATGCTGCCGTTACAGGGAACTGCTCTCCCTCCATGTTCTCTCTCTCTCGCTCTCTGTGTTATGAAAGGTTGGGAGTTTTTTTGTGTACTTCTACCATTACCCCTGCAAGGACAGCTCTGAAGTCTGTATTAAACTAACAGACACTGTAAAACACTGGTACTGTTTTACACTTTTTTGTCCCTCACCCATTGTATCAAATTTACTTGAGATGCAAAGGAATTACTAATGAAGACCAATACACAAAGATGTTTCTAGCACTTGTCATATACTTAGTTCAAATGGCTTATAAATAAAGCAAGTTCTAGATCCACTGTTAAAGTGAGAACCAGAAAAGCTTAAGAAAAGGTATTTTTTTTCAATTGACATCAAAGTACATCTCCTTTCTTACCTGTAGAACAACACAGCACTGAATAAAATCATCAAAAGCAACTTGTCCTTTTCCTTGTCTGTCAAATTTCCGAATAAGGATATCATAGAATTGATCAGACAGTCGGTAACCTTGGAAAAAGAGAAATACTTTAAAAGGTTTCACTTACTGCAGTCCTTCTATAAAAAGAACAAGGTTGTTTAGCAGGCATGTGTAACAAAACCAGAGAACAGTAAGGCATTGCAATGATTTTTTTTCCTAAATATGTCTGTTAAACTAAAATGCATGCAATAAAACCCATGCTTAATGCTAATTATATACCTATATACCTTATATATATATCTATATATAATAGAGTCACAGTAAATATAATTACAGATTAAGGTGACTATTTATTTGATTGAGGGAATGGTTTAGCTGCAGCTCAAGTCTTTACAAGTGAAGTGACTGGAATGACAGTTCCTTAGCCATCAGAATGCTCTCACAGCATGGACAGCTGGCCTTGCTTTAAAAAGTGGCAAGTTCTATCAAGTACCCTGTAAGTTCAGACTTTGCCTGAAGCCTTGGTAACGCTCTCAGAGCATGTCACAGAGAAGACTGGAACTGGATGTGTCAAGACATATGTGGAATGTTTTCTTTCTTCTGTATTTAAGGAAAGAGTTTTAAAAAACATGCTTCTGGCATGGACATCGTTAAAAGGTACCTTACACCTACAAGGAGAGCTACTCTTTACCTGACTCATTTTTAGTCACATTTGTCAGAGCAGTACAGCTCTACAACAGTAACAGTAAGCAGCTCATTCTATGCCATAAACCAGTCATAAAAATTGTAATTACAAATGAATTACCAAAACCTGTTAGTGCTTGCTTAAGTTCATTTTTGTCAATCATTCCAGAATTGTCTCTGTCATATGTTCGAAAGACATTCTGCCAGTCTGTGATGTATTTCCAGACTCCTGTGAATTCATTGAAGTTCACACCCCCTTTGTTTTCTCTGTCAAACATGCCTGAAATAAAAAGTAAGAAGCACATATAAAACCTTAGTCATACTACTCCTCAGCAAGATCTGCCAGGACTTTTAAGAAGATAGCAAGAGTACTGAAGAGAGAAAAGAAACTGAAAATGCAAGTCGTAATATGGAAAGTTCTGCCAAGAAAAAGCAAGCAGTCATCCACTGAAGGAAAAAATGATAAAGCAAGATAAAAGTATCAGAATAAATCACAGAATGTTTATTTTTCCTAGGTTTTCATTTTCAGTTTGAAAATGTTGAGGGCTTGATTGATCATCCAGTGATAAATCAAAATGGGAAGAGGGGTGGATTGTTCTTTTCTAAGGACACATTAAAAGGTCTTATATCTATTCCCAAGTGTTGGGATATTCATCTGCATTTGACTTACTGATAACTGTTATCTTTATACAAAAAGCATGTCAGCCAGCAATGGAACTCAGACTGCTGCTGAACACTTAATGAAAAAGCAAAAAATGTAGTCCTTGGATTTATGAACTGTGTGATAGAAAAGATTTGATTAATTGTGCTTGAATCTTCATCCTTCTGTTCTACCACCATCACCTTCCATGTTATTGGCAATTACTTTAGACACTAACAGAATTCAAGCATTATAAAGCTTCTGTTTGGTATTTTTGGAGCAAAACATAGGCTTAAATTCAAGACAAGAAAATCTACTTCCCAAGACAACTTATTTAAGATGGCAGTCTCCTCATGCATAAATTACATTTACTATCTAATCAATTACGCAGTAACATTTTCTCAGGCTGCTTTGACAAGTGCATATGTGTTTGTGTGCAAAGGGCATTCCTTTATTAATCAAGAGGGAAAATAATTAAACTTATTACTGCTGGGCACTCCGAGGAAAAAAATACAGTGTAGCAATTTAGAGCATTCTTCATCATCTGAAGAGATCACAAAACATTGTCTTGGGACTATGTCACATCACACAACTACACTCACCAAGAATTGATCTGACTGTTGCTGGATTAAATGGAGTCCATGTACCTGAAACAGATAAAATTACTTAATTCCGCAATACTTTGCAACATTTTAAAAAACTGCAACAAACCAAACAAACAGATCAGTTAAGAACAGTGAATTCAGAACTATGTGACATGGAGCTGGCATATTAAAAAAATAAGGCTGCTTGGAAGTAAGAAAGTCTCACCATTCAGAGATGACTTCAAATCTGTGCTTTACAAATACCACACAGAAATCAGCACTTTTAAGGCTGCAAGAAAAAAACCATAACAAACCTTGGAAGATCTAAGGACTTTTTCAACCGAGGCTGTCAGGAAGTATTGGATAAAAGGCAAGATCTAAACTGACGTACCTCTTTTCTACTGACAGGAGCAGAAGTGTTCTAAGTTGTAACTCAATCAAGGTCTCTCATATCTGTTCCTCAATAAAAACCCATCTGCTAATTTCCTCTTTTACAGGACTACTCCGGGGCATTTAGTTTCTGACAGAAGTAAAAAGACAGGGTTCCTGAGATGGCATAACCATACACTGCAACTTAGGAGTTGTTAAGTACAAATCCCACCTCCACTGCTAAAACAATTAAGTGTTAGTTTGAATTAGTATTTTTAAACCAAGAAATGTTGCTGCTTGAAAGGGCCTGAGCAGTAATCATCTGGAGAGGAACTCTGTACATCTCTGAGTATTCAGAGGCTAGTCATTATGAAATAGTTTTCACCTGGCTGAGAGCATTCCCGAGCACTAGGAAGCATTAAATGATGAGAAATCCTGTGCCTCATCTAGAATTTCACCATCGATTCTCCAGAGCCTGCGAAGGAAGCAGGAGGAGAAGCAGCACACAATTAACTGCCTGCGGTTGCCTGCAGGGACCCAAGGAATCGGTGAGACCACAAAGGAGCGGGTGAGCCGAGGGCACTGCCGAGGCGCTCCCAGGGATGCATCAGCTGACCACAAATCCCAGCAGGATCAGGCACGTCGGCTTTGCTGGGTCACGGGCAGTGGTGTAACTCTACAACGAGAGCCCTGCACTGCAGGCAGGCCCTGGGACTATTTGCACATAAAGAGAAACATAAGCAGAGACAGAGAAGAGGAAAAATGGCTCTGAAAACGCTGAAGCAGTATTTTAGACAGAGAACATCAGTACCATAGAGCTGTATGTCTCCTCACAAAAATAAGAAATAATGGAATTAATAAAGTGCCAGCATTTAACACTGAAGAGATTAAGAGGAAAATGTGAAAATACAGTCTGAAAGTTAACTTATTTCATCTTGAAATATTCAAGTGATTCATACAGCTGCCACAGAGTGAAATCTGAGTAACTCCGGAGGTGCAGAACTACTGATTTCTGCCTGTTCCAATCAACAGGGAAGGTGGTTCCTGTCTCTCCTCTCCTGACTCTACTATTAACTTCCCACAGCAGCACAGAAGAAAACAAGGAAGCATAGGATTTTGTTGTGTAGTTACACAAAGTGATGATCAGCCCCTCCCACATAAACACACTGTTATCTACATAACACAGGCTGAAAATGTCAAATTGTCATGACCACACTGAACTTCAAATTTCAATAAGCATGATGCAGGCTTTTTTAACGTTTTAGAAATAAACACGTATCATTCTTTTAGCCCATGTTACATTGCAAGACAGCCACACACAACCATCCACTAGAGGATATATTTTGATAATAATATAGTGAATTGTTAGTGACTTTGGTGTACAAGATCTGGAATCTCTTGGAATGCAGGACGCTTACAGTTCTGTAAATATTTTGTCTAACACTTGGTAGGCATTCTTCATAACTGCAAAGCACTGAAACTGCTAATCTACACTGTAAATAAGGAAAGAAAAAAGCTCAGATAGTCATCACTGCCTATTACCCTTAAATTCAATCATATGAGGAGGTATTTAAAGTACATAAAACTAAAAATGGCAGGTTCATATGAGAAGATATTTAAAATATATAAAATTTAAAACAGGTAAAATTTAAAATGGCAGGTTCATATGAGAAGATATTTAAAATATATAAAATTTAAAACAGGTGAAATTTAAAATGGCATGTTCTCACAGTTCTAAAAGCTCTGTAATCTAAATGAAAATGGTGACTTAATTTAACTTAGTTTTTTCTATAGATTTTATTAAAAATTTAAATTATGGATCAGGTCTGGCAGCCACAACACACTGCTTTTAATTTATCACATACATTATTAAACAAATATTCTAGTAAATCCAGTTCAGTTATAAGACTGTAGTTTTACTGAATAGAGCCTTATAAATTTATTTCAAATCAGGCAATTATTGACAAAAAGTGGCCCTTCAGCCTGTGTGTGCTGCAGCTCACAACATCAGGTTAAGCCCTTCTCAGTCACAAACTTAGTATGGACTCAAAGGTGGACAAACAGCCTGAATATGCCCTTTTCAGATTTCCAAATGGAAAAAAAACCCGGAGAGCACAACCCTACCCACCCTGAGTCATAGGAGGAAAGTAAAAATAGGCTACTGGAAAAATGTTTCATTTTTCATTTTGTTTCCATGAGTTATTTGGAATAACCCTAGTTATTCTTTGAGTATTAAAACAAGTAACTGACTACTAGAAAGTTTTAATACTAGATCTAGAGTGCAGCTTTCTACTCTGTTAGGAAAAACCCCAAACATACTTTATTTCCTGCACCATACTGTATGAAAAATAAAACATGTGCAATGAAAAGGCTGGTTGTAAACTGCTTTGTCCAGGTTATACACTGATCCTGGTTAAAAAACAAAGGTTCAGTAGTGATGAGCAAGGAATGTATGAATCACTGGTTGTGATTTCTAGGAAGCAGAGCTGGGAAAAAATAAAGGAATGTGCAGGCCTTCATTTCTCAGAATACAGATCAGTAATGGTTACAATAGATTCTCAGTTTAAAACAAACAAAAGATCAGGAGGATTGTTCATTTTTTTCCCTTTTCAGCCTTTTGCTGTAGATTAAATAGTATTAGTGAGTGGCTTCCATACAAAGAATGACAATATCAAGTAACCACTCTCACAACAAATTTATCATTTAGTTTACAATGAACTACCTCACTTTTTATTTACAGACTTACCATTGGATAATGCTTGCTGAAGTTCATTATCAGATATTATTCCACTCCTGTCTTTATCAACTCTGGAAAAAAAATAAAAAAACAAACCCAAACAAAAACAGGTAGTAAGCTTTAAATGGCTGAAATTAACAGGTTCCACTTACTGAAGACTTCAACATTATGGTTCTTACTCATCAGATGAGATTAATTTTTTTTCCTGAAAAGTCACTGGAACATGATAAAATCTCTGAAGAAAACTGCAAGACTTATGAGTGCAGAGACACACAGAAACACAAACTGACAGTGAAGCAGTTTGGGCATGTTCTGAACAAGGAAGTATTTTTATTTCTATCTGTTAAAGAGAACTACACAGCACACATTCTGGTTAAATCCACAAAATGCCTAATGTCACAGCAGTAAGCTATTAGTTTCGCAAACTGGAGCAACAGGTTTGGCACCCAGATTCTCTCACATGTGGGCAATGGAGAGAAAGTTGCTAATTTGGCCTAAGTACTGAAAGACTCAATTGACTGCAGGGCCTTGACCCCTTTCAAAGGGATTCAAAGAGGAAAAAAGACAGGCAGGTTCCAGCTTCTATTGAGCCTTCACAGTCTATTGTCTTAATGATTCAAGTTCTATGCGAAAATTGATGAATTAAGTAATTTCTGCCCAAATAAAGAACGATCATGCCTTCTTTAGAAGGGTATCTGAAAGTGGTGGGGACTTCATTTCATACAAGGCTGTTCCCCTCGGACTGACAGTTTTCATTTTCCCTCATTTACTACCACTCCAAAGCAGAGTCCTGCTCAGTTGATCCCTGTTTGCAGAAGCTGATTGTCTTTTCCTTTAGTTCTTGTTGTCTTTTTCTAAACATTTTTCAGTTCATTCTATTGCTTCCTTCCCCATCTCTAAGAATTATGTAACCTGCGTGTAACACTAAAATTGCAAGCATAAATTGCAAAGCTTTCAATCACAAAAGGATATTCCCTTTTTAAAATCTGTTTCTCCTCTTAGTATTGTGAACATTTTTCACCTTTTATGAGCTGCTACCGAGCGCTAAGATGGTATTTTCATGAAAATGCTTCTGAGCATCATCAGTCAACAGATTCCTTTTATAAACAAAATCATGCAAAATTAGAATGGATTTTCCTCATGGATATCAGGTTCCTACTCTGGATTCCACTTAATATATGGGGATCACCTGTCATACGGGGATCATGATGTGACCACGACAGGCTGATACAGCCCTGTCATTTAGGACTGTAAGGTGCAGCTGTAAGCTTTCACAGGCCTCAGTTACTGCAGGAATTAGCAAACCTCACCGGATCGTTCACCCTCTTTTCACAGAATCATAGAAAGGTTTGGGCTGAAAGGGACCTTAAAGATCATCAAGTTTCAACCCCTCCGCTGTGGGCAGGGACACCTTCAATTACACCAGATGGCTCAGAGGTCCATCCAGCCTGGCCTTGAACACTTCCAGGGATGGGGCACCCACAGCTTCTCTGGGCAACCTGTTCCAGTGCCTCACCAGGCCCACGGTAAAGAACTTCTGAATATCCAATCTAAACCTACTCTCTTTTTCCCAGCTGCTCCTGAACAGATTACATAAAGATCCCACGAGAGCTCCATCTGTCAGTGTGGTGCATGACCACACACACATCCTTCAGTCAGTTTTCCATCCACTGAAGAAGGCTTCCATTCATTCTATGTTTACTGAATTTCTTCAAGGGCCTTTTGAGTGCTGGGAGTATTTTTGGAAAGCACACAGACTGTGTGAATTGCTCCAATTTCAGCCATCATATCCATATCCAATCCTTACCAAACACATTCTAGGATTTATACAGCAGTCTTTCAACAAAAGCCATGCAACTCTCCTGACTAATTACATTATTTAAAATTATTTTTACTGGTTTTCCTGGTGCAGAAGTCAGATTGCTGATCTGTCTCTTTCTGGATCCTTTAAAAAGAGAAATGGCTTCACACATGCCTCTGCTGAGTCCTCAGAGGAAGTTGTTTTACAGCAGGCTGGGTAGGTAAGCTGCTGCATTCCTGAGTCACTCCGTAAATATCAGCCAGTTTTAGAAACTTAGTACTGTTTGTCTACTGCCTAAACTCTTCTTGCTGCTGCTTGTGTCAGAGGATCTGTCTTGACTCATCTCCCTTAAAAATGGATCCAACGTAGGCACCTCCCCAGTTTCCTCAACGTGACGTTACTGGGAAATCTCCTTTGGCTTCTTTACTGACACGATCTTGCCCGTGTGTTTGTTTAACATCGCCTTGCTAACTCCCTTGCAGGTCTCTCTGCTCCAGGTGAATTCAAGAGAGTATTTCACAGAATAATTTAGGTTGGAAAAGACCTCTGAGATCATCGAGTCCAACCTATGACCCAACACCACCGTGTCAACCAGACCATGACACAAAGCGCCACGTCCCGTCTTTCCTTAAACACCTCCAGGGACGGTGACTCCACCACCTCCCTGGGCAGCCCATTCCAATGTCCAGTCACCCTTACTGAGAAAAAATTCTTCCTGATATCCAACCTAAACGTCCCCTGGTGCAGCTGTGCCTTCTCATTGGTAGCTTTAAAGTCTTCCATTAATTTATCAGATTCCTTTTTACAAGCCTTTCCTGTACGGCTACATCGATCCTCCAGACTTTACTACCCTTTCTGCAATCTCAGGTTAGAAATTACTTCAGCGCTATCAAGGTTACCTTCTAGCTCCCATCAATCCCCTTTATCCTTGTTATAAAATACAGCCACGTTTGTTCCTCCTCCACCCTTTCTTACAGATTCCTCCCACGGGGAATCCATCACGATGCCAGGTGCCCCGGCAGCCAAACCCCGCGCTGGATGCGCCGGGCCGGTGACCGGACTGCCGCAGCGCCGGGCCGGTGACCGGACTGCCGCAGCACCGAGCCGCTTCCGGCACCTCCCCCTGCCCACCAGCTCGCAGGCCCGCAGTGGCGGCGGGGCTCACCTCTGGAACACGTTCCACAGGAAGGACGGGTCGGGCAGCGGGGCGCCGCCGCCGCCGCCGTTGGGCCGGTACTGGTAGCCCGCCGCCATGGCCCCCGCCGCCGCCACCGGCCGGCCTCGACGCAGCGCGCCCGTGACGTC
>WEKY01062670.1:29027-46034 GCA_013390045.1 Picathartes gymnocephalus
TTTTTTGGTTAGGATGTTAGAAACAGCCTTATCTTTTCTGGTTTTAATTTGGACAGGCATTCATGTCAACTGAAATAATGTTCAAAACAGCAGTAATTTCGGCCTTCAACAGAACTTTTTATTCTAGTATTAATGTGTTTGTATAATGAAAAATTTATAGTAACAAATACATGCCTAACTACCTCAGCACATATAAACAAACAAGTTTAACTAATTCAGTACTATATTAACAAAAACTGTTCTAATAAGTCACAAACATCTCATCTGGTGGGCTCATACTACAGCTTTACATCAAGAGACCCAAGTAAAAGCAGCTCACTAAATACAAGCATCAACTAAACAGGCTGGGAAAAATGTTTCTAATCTACACATCAAAAAAAGAACTAAGTCTTTCAGCATTAAAGTAAAAGAGGTAAATAAAAACCTCCAAAGAAACAGCCCCTCCAACTAACAGCTCTACAGGGAAAAAAACCCCACTATACTTCAAAAGACATAGAAACAACAGCATTCTAGAAAGTTTGGCTTCTGCCTCCATTCTCCCAAATCCATGTACTGCTTCTGAAGATTTTCTAGAATAACCAAGTTGTCTATACCTGAAAAACAATAGCTGGGAGTGTAGTCTGATAGTACCCATCTTGATCTGCTTCTGGTTCAGTTTCTTTTATCCAGTCTTTTTTATCTGTCTCCAGTGCTTTTCGTAGCCAGCCAATGATGTTTGACTTCATTAAATAAAGCAAGCACGAGAAAGAAAAGATTTAATTTAACACAACAAAAACCCCTGCTACAATATCTAGAATAGCAGTCATTTCCATAATGAAGAGTGGCGTAGTAACAGATAATGCTGAAAACTCTTGCCATTCCTACAGGATATGGTAACAGACAAAATTTGCATTAACAAAGACAAAGGTTAGTACTAGAACATAAATGGTGTAGTTTGAAGCTTAGGCACATTTTGGAAGGGGAGTGCTCCTAACACAAAGGGCAAGTCAGTTTGTCAGAATCAACATGTTTACCAACTTTGGAAGAACTTATTAAGGCTCAGGCTTTAGGTTTCAAACTGAATTTTTCCCCAACTGAAAAAATTAGGGTAATACCTCATGTAGGAAAAATAGCACATATTTGCCTGTACTTCCTTTTACATCTATGTTTTAGCAAACTGGTGCTCGTTACTGCCAGGGACAAAACCCCAGGATTAGATTAAATGTGGGTTGTGTTTCTTGGAACACAAGTGCTGCAGAACACAGCAATGGATACAATGGTTGGCTCTCCTCCCATCTGCCCAGCACACTGTACGGCACACAGACGTTAAGAACAACTGGGTTTAGGAGATTAAGCCAGTTTTCTGCATGACACATACCACAGACCTATTCACAAGAGTGAAGACCAGCATGTTTGCTCAATATATAATTGGATCCTTTAATTTTTGTCTTGCTTGGGTTAATGATTTCTGCCTCTTTTCTGCTTTCGTCATATTTGTTTAAAACCTCTAGTAATATACATGTTCGTACCTCTTTCCAACACGTAACAGGTATATTGCTGTGCCCTTCCATGCAAAATTACACATTACCAGTAGGCACAAACTGAAAGGTCAAAAAAGTCCATATAGTACCCTCTTCAATTGTATGGAACAATGCACTACCTTTCTTCCTCATAAGCATGGAACTGCTCTGATATGACTTGCAAGGCTTAATCTTAAGCCAGCAGCTCAGGGGACTTTTTTCACTTTAAGATCAGCATTTACAAGGACTGTTTTTCAAGCTGAGGTGATTGGAAAAATAATATGCTAGAAATCTGTTAAAATCTATTAGCATTTTATTTCTCATTATATTTTTGTTGATGTAAACATCAGTATTTAAGTTGTACTTAGCCATACAGAACTAGTTACATTGTGTTTAAAAACACTTTTAAACAACATCAAAATAAATATGGTAGAGGTGAAACAAATAGGCAGTTTCAGTACTTTCTACCTTAAAAGAAAGATACAGCCAAAACCGAAACCCAGCAAAAAAAAAGCTACTCGGTTTAACAGAGTAGCAACTCTGTTTTATTTATATTCTGTAAATAAAATAAAGCAATGTTCTCTACATTATATTTTTCAGTAGATAAGGAAAAAAACAATTCTGAAAAACCAATATAGGTGTATTTTTTCATGCTAAGTGAGGAAAAAATTAATTCGAAGGCATTTCTTGAGTCAAGGCAAAAATAGCTTGAGAGAACAAACGAATGTGCTTTTTGTCCTAAAGACAAGTGCAGAAAACTAAACTTGCATAAAAGTTCTAATAAAGCTAATGGGAAGCAGAGCCTCTGACAACTTCCTTGAGCCATTACAAGATTGGTTCATATTATTGTGATGAGTATAAAGTCCAATATAGCTGCTGTTGCTGGACATGTTTTAGTAGCTGACACATCCAAAGAAGCACAAAAATTTACCTCCTCTGCTTGGCAGAGCTCCTAAAGTTAGGATGAGTAGGAATTCATTGAAGAATTTAAGAACAGCAAGTCCAAAGTTACAACTATCCCAATATCCACTCTCGAAGGCAATCAGTGGATCTGACAATCACATAACGCTTGCTCTGCCATGGAGTTGACCATTTTCTAGTGACTCTTAGGATAACAAAGAAGCAGTGCCTTTATATTTAAGATACACTTGAAATGGCATCCACAAAAGGAAATTATGCTCATGCAGTTAATAGGCATGAAAGGAAAAGGCCTGTTAAAAGAATCAAAGTGGCGAACATGAACATCCTGATTAGCTTGAAAAAGATCACATCTGTATCACATGTTGATGTAGTTACTATGGGGACCAAACTGCCTACAGTGTCTTTTTAAGTGCTAACATACTAGCACTATGGATTTAGGTATATGAAGACTGGAATTCCTTCCTTTCTAATAACTTATTAATAATAGTCTGTAAAGCATAACTACCCCTTGAAATGTCATGATTTACAAATATAAAATCATCTAATTATGACTTCATACAGAAACTTACACATAGAATATGAAAATTTTTATAAAAGTGATGATGTTGGATTCACATTTGTCACAGTTTTCTCTGACAGAGGAACAGCACTGAGGTACTAATGCAGCTATAAACTCATCTCAATGTGCCTTTGCACTGTTATTACTCACAGTGAGTGTTGACATATACTTGCTGAGAAGCTGGTCTACCACATTTTGTGAAATCAGAGCATCCAGAGAATTTACATCCACTTCGGGACACAGTTCTGAATTTCCCATCATCTCTGCACTGAATTATTAAAAAAAAGAAAAAAAAAAAAGAAAAGAAAAAAGAATAAAACACTGCAGATTAATAAAGAAAAATGAGATAAAAAAGTTAAAAACTAAAAAACTATGCAATTTCTTCTGTATGTTCACTGTAAAGGGCAATTTTCCAATAATTAAACATTTCAAAAAGTTTTTAATAGCAACTGCAGCAATAAATGCATTTACAAGAAGTGTAAATAAAACTATATGAATGAAAGAACAGAATGTAAAAGCTACAGCCCAGGATATAATAAAAAATATTACAGACATTTAAATATACAACCTTTCCATGCATTCCTTTCTTTTATGTACAAGAATTAATGATTACTTGACACTACATTAAAGCCAACTGGTTCAGCCTGTGGGCTCTTTGTATGGGACATTTTTATATACCTTTTAATTTTCAGAAGTGATGACAGACAATTTATACATTTTGAATTTTAGAACAGTAAAGATCAGTGACAAGTATGAATTACTGTCCCCAGATTCTCAAAAGAGCTTCTGTTTTGGTACTTTTATCATATCCATGTAAAAATTAAAATATATTAAAAGAAAAGCTACCCATGTTTCCGGTCTTGGTAGAGAAAATAAAGCTAATCTAAGAGGAAGAGGCATCTTTCAAGATAAATCAAAGATGCACTTCATGGGTACTGTATAAGAGCACTTGCTTGCAAAGGCAAGATCTTGATTTTATTGGATTTGAAAGAAACTAGAACAACCCTCAAAAATATTTTGACAAGGATGATATAAAATTAATACCTTACAGTGATATTTTGCATCTATACAAGATTATATGAGTGGCTTGTTGTAACAAAAAAATCCCCAAAGCTATGCCAAAGCACAACGTGCAAGAACTCTTAATATTTAATGATCAAAAAAAAAATAAAAAATCAATAAGTCAAACCCACACTCTTCAGAGAGTGCTTTATTAACAGCTGATGGAAATATATTCAATCATAATAATATAAATTGTTTCACATTCCATTTATAGTGTACTTTTCAGAAGCAAACCACAAATTCTATACTTGCAGAGACTATTATAAAAACAAATAGCAACTTAAAAATAAATTCCTAAGCTAGTGTCCAGTTTGTATAGTTCTGCAAATTGAAGTTGTTCTCTGGGTAGATGCAGTGAGTCAGCACAGTGGTGCTCCCACATCCTGGAAAAAATGAATCTCCAAGCACTGAAAAAACCATTACAGCTTCTAACTTAAGTACCAAAATTCTTGTATTTGAAACCATAAAAGCAACTGTGACTGAACATCCTACACTTAACAGCATCTTCCTGAGCCTGTAATAAAAGAGACTAAAATTATTTTAAGTGGCTCGATCTATTCAGAAAACTGAATTCCATTCTGTTGCTGTTTACAGAAAGAACACATGTAATGGTAGGACCTGCTCCAGGTTGATTTAGAGGAAATGTGAGAAACTGTTCATGGCACTGTGCCATGTTAGAAAATATTTCTAGCCTCATTATACATCATTATCCCTATTCACAAGGCCACAGAGTCATTAACCTTTTCTCAAAGCACATCCCTGAAACCCCAAAACAAAGACCACAAGCTTCTGCCTCTGGCCCACAACACTAAAATTCTTCCTATACACAATTTCTCTTTCCTGATTGTCACAACCCAAGTGCCTGTGGGAAAAGAAGTGACAGACAACCCTCTTTCAAGTGGCACAAGGCTTCTGACTTGTTGGGAAGTTATATACCTTCAACAAAAAGTCTATATCAAGTTGAAATTTCAAACATAATTGTATTATTTGGAAAGTAGCATTTTAGCAAGCTTCTATTCTGCCACCAGTCCTGCTCTATCTTGTGAAAAGAGGCACTGGCTCCAGAGACAGCATCCAGCTATATGTATAGTAGTATTCCTTCTGTTCCCTAAAGTGAACATTATTGACATTGTCTGTAGCAATCCTGGTGAACTCTGAGTAGTTTTGTCAACACTTGATCAGTATCTTATAAAATGATGCTATGAATATGAGCATCAGGATCTTACAAGACTTACATTTTTCCTCAAACACAGATTAGAGTCCTGGTCCCAACCCAGCATAGATTTAATAATAGCAGTATGTTTCCAAAACTGTCACTGACTTAAACACCAAAGAGAAACCCACCTAGCACAGTAAAACTCACACTCAAATGTTGAGGGCTATTATTCCACAAGTAGCATCACTTTACTTCTGAGCTGTGAGTTGAGCACATTTCTAAAAACAGCTTCCATGCAGAAATGCTCTGACAAAGAAACCCCCATGATTCTTTTGTAACTCCGGTGTTGCAAATACTGAAAAAAAAGTTGTGCGTGACCAATTCATCACATGGAAAAAAAACATCAATGCTTCTTTTCAGTCAGTATTCTCTCAGTTGGTTTTGAAGTGCTGCTGTAATATACAAATACAATACAAATTTCTATTTTCCCTCTATTATTCACTGTTCTCACGATGCCAGATAGTCCATTCCCCTTCCTACTTTATTATATCCCTATGGAGAATTGTGTATTGTATTGCTAACAGACACCCAGCAAGTGAGATTTTATAAGCTCTGCAGATATCCCTGTTGAGAACTTTACTTTCCCACTCAGAAATCTGAACTGATTTCTTCTCCCACTGTGTACTACCAACACTCAATGACTAATTCTCACAGAATCATAGAATGGTATGGGTTGGACCTTTAAAATCATCTAGTTCCAACCTGCCTGCCATAGGCAGGGAATGCCACCCCCTAGACCAGGTTGCTCAGGACGCCATCCAACCTGGCCTTGAACACTTCCAGGGATGGGGCATCCACAACTTCTCTGGGCAACCTGTTCCAGTAATTATCATCCTATTTATAACCTTTTATTGTAATATACAAGAATACAATTCCTGTACTGCCCTCTCAGGCTTTTTTTTTTTTTTAAGAGAAGAGAGAAAGTCAAAGCCTTAATTTTTTCCTTCAAGGTACTTCCTCTAATTTCCATCCCACTTGTTATGCAGATACGCAGGAAGAAGAGCATTCTCAGGTGTCCTGTACTTTGTCTACTCCTCTCACTGTTCCCTTTCTTCACAAGACTCAGCCATCAGGTGCTATGAGCCATATGACTTGCTTTAGCAATATTTGTTTGCTTTGTAAATAGATGTAGCACTGGCTTTGCTCCCTCCCTTTGCCCTTCCAATGATGAAACAGATTTAGAGCTTTAGCTCTGAATTGCCTCAGTAACAATCTAGTCTTCTTTCTGGGGGAAGGCAGAAGGACAATTTTAATATCAAGAATTGCCTTACTGGAACATAAGCCCCAGGACATAAATGAAGAGCCTGGGAGCAGGATTTCTGCCGAAGTCATGCATGAGAAGGACTCACGTAGCTCTGATTTTCATTCACTGTAGAGTTATTCCCCTGGCCTTCAAAAGAAGGACAGGCCAATTAACGTAGCTCCTTATTAGTAGCTGCACCTCTCTTATACCCTGCATGGCTATCTAAGTATGCACAAGTGGATGCTCCTGATTGTTCCTTGCAGGGAAGAAAAAAAACCAGAGAACTTTGCAGTGTAAAGCACAGAATGCTGAACACAAACCTTAAAGCTGGTTATGAGAACTCTCCAGAACAGTATTATCTCCTACCTATGCGCTTTATGGTATTATACTCCAAACCCACCAAGTGTCCAACTTGTTGCATTAGTGATAGTGAACAACTGAAGACATCAAAAGTACGCACAGCACAGAACCTGGGTCAATGCCAGCTATTCAGAACAGGATTACAGTCATGAGCCACAGAAAGACTCACAGCACTTTTTCCCAAACAAATCAGTTGCTCTAGTAACTACACGCCAGCAAAAACTCAACAGTTGCCACTTGAGCTGTTTCTACCTGGAAGATGGAAAAAAAAAAAGCGACAAACCCTCCATAATGCTTAACTTATCCCAACAAATCAGAAGAAAGAAGCTTAAGACTAACATAGAAAACAACCTGTAAGCCAAAATTCTTCTCAAAAAACGAATCATCGTACAGTTTTGAGAGAAAACCTAAAGGAAGTTACCACATTCTTTCCATTTAACAGTAACGAGGCACCTGAAACAGTCCCACCCCCTGTAAAAGAGAACAATAGAAAGTTAATAATCATCCAGATCTTCTCGGGCTGTGGCCACAACAAACATTTTGTTTCACACACGAGCTCTCAGTCTCCTGTTCTTCCCAATACTTCACCTTCACAAATACAAGGTGTCTGTAGCTTCATGCAGCTCTTTAACTGCATTAAAATTTTAAGCAACTCAAAATTACATATAAGAAAATACACACAAGTCTTAAGGAGCAATTTCCAGGACACAAAATGTGTAATGAATAGTAAAGAACCTGCTAGTTCGATATATCCCTTCTCTGTTTTATCTTCTTGTATGTTAATAGACATGCAAATATTAACGCCAGCTGTGTTTTGCATGTTTCCTCTCACTTGCTAACAAAATAGATAAGGGGGCCTTACCTAGTGTATGTATTCAAAACCCAAGTTAGAAGGCTAACGATCTCATTTGCTTCCAGATCCTCTGCAGCAAGTTCTTGCATTCGGGTGGCCAAAGCTTGATGGTACATGTCTAGCAACCTGTTGAAAATGTCATAATGTGGGGGAAAGCATTGATCCAGCAGGGTCTTGGCCACGAGCAGGTCATCAAGGACGTATTTACGGATGATTTCTAGATGCCGCACAAGCCACATTTTGTCAGATTCTCTGGTGTCTGCCTGAGTGCCTTCAATCCGTGTGCTCACAGTTCTCTCCAAAATGTTGAACATTTTTTCTTTCCACTTCTTTGGTCTGCCAGGAGGTATGAACCCAGTCTGTTTTTTCCTGTCTAACATGCGCCTATCAATTTTCTCCTCCCTCTCAATTATCCTCACAACAGAGACAAGCAAGGTTGGATCTCGACGGACCGTAACAAGAGATCTTTGAACCACCATCCAAAGCTGCTTTGCCAGTTCCTCAGACAGTTTCTGCATATCCCCAAAGTATGTATGGATGAGGTTCATGTCATGTGTGTTTTTGCTGTCCATGCGATACTGCTCATACATCAGGTTATCACGAGAACACTCCAAATCCATCAGTTTCCGGTGAGCCTGCAGAAGTTCCCCTCGCTCAATCAGGTCATGAGTCTCCCTGACTATCTCTGGAACTGAAAGGCAGGCAAAGAAGAAAAATCACATAGAGTACAACACCACTATCAAAATACAAACAGTAAATACAAGACAATAAAAGCACTTGGAAAAAAGGTGGAGAATGGCTGTAAGAATTATTTTAAAATAATTTACAGGAAATTATTTTGAAGTACTCAAAAACTGTTAGTAAATGTTATGTATCTTTATACATTATTAACTGTAATGCTCCATTTTGATCAGCAGCTAAAGAGAGATCACAGTGCCAACACAACTTTCTCTCTCCCTCCTGATGCCAAAAAAATACATAAATGAATTCTGGAAAGTCTACTATGAAACAAATTGCAGTACTGGCCTTATTAGATATTACACAAAAAGGCTTTTAACTTGCCTGACTAAAAGTCACTCATTTTGTTGAACCTGAGGCTGCATAAACCCAAAAAATGCCAAATTTTACCTCCTTCTTGAACAGTTTTTCCCTGCTTAAGGCACAAAGGAAGGATAGGGATAATTACCTATGCTGCTAAAATATTTTGAAGATTTTTTTCTTTACTATTTTTCAGTATTTGAGGAATCCTACAGAAGAAGATTAGGATCCTGTGGGGGAAGAACTGAAAAATCTCATCAGAAAAACTGTCACTGCAAGAAAAAGACAGCTAGTGGTAAAACTGGCAGCTCACAAGAAGTTCTAATAATTATGCGTAACTGTCTTTTCAATCATGATAAAAACCACTTTGTTTAGAAAACATTTGATCATCTCTGAGCAAAACAACTATACTGTTTAACAGCTCCAGGGGTAGATGCTTCATACTAAAAACCTCTCAGAAAGCCCCTAAAGGTTTATTGTCTCAGTTGCATTCATCTGCGTAAAACAAAACAACACCCCCAAAAACATTCCACATTGGAACATGTATCATTTTTCTGTTCTTCGTTTTTAATTGCTAGACATTGCATGCAAACACTTCTCTTTTCTTTAAGCTGCACACTGTTATCTGATACTGTAGAGGTTAGATACACACAGAGACTAAACTAATCAACAAGGTATGGCTGGGAAGCAATTTTGCTTTATAGGTACACTTTGTGTATTAGCATCAGGAGATAAAAGGAGAGAAAATACTGTTTAAATAAAAACAAATTAATCTGATAGATTTAGTCCCTGTTACAGGGGTAGGATACTTAAAATTATTTATAAATAGAGAAGTCCTGGCAAGGAATTCACCATGATTCAAGACAGAATGCAGTGTGCATTCCATCACAGCTACACAAAATGACACAGGTAATCACGTTTTCTTTATCTTTACAGTATCCATTTTATTACATTAATCTTACTTCCTTTTCCAAAACCCTTGCAGCTGTACAGTGGTACAAAATGTTTTTGCCTCCTAAAATAATTCTGTATTATTTGTACCCAACAGGCTTGCTATAGGTGTCTAGCTCAGGTGGCAACACACCAGAACTTTACGAATGTTTTTTCTGTATTTGTTGCTTGTATATTTCAGTCTTTTATACTAAACATGTTATCACTGCTACTGATTGCTTGCAAGAAACTGCCTTGTGAGTCATGTGTGAAGGCCAGCCTACAAGTTCCTACAGCACAATTTAGTCTTCATCTATATTAAATGGTTACCAGCTACTTCCCTCCATGTGATGTGTAGGTCATTCTTCCTTAATTCTTCATTTGCAGTGAGGTTTAAAGTTCTCAGCATTGCTTGACAACCTTACAGCTTTTCCCTATGTGATGGATTATAGAAAGGACAGTAGATTACCTGAAAATATATTCTTGAGATTTTCTACAGCAGCTGCCAGTTGGCTGTGTTGCACTACAGCATCCTTAACATCCTTGAGGTTTTCTATAGTGTTGATGCTCTGTCTCCAGTCCTTATTGACATCTATCAAAGACTGCTGAATGTCCTTTACATCATTCAGTGCATTGTGCAGCTGGCTTAAACCTGTTCGTACTCCATCTAACTGTGACTGTATTGCTGCCTTAAATACAAAGAGACAAAGAAAGAACCCATATTAATCATCCTAAGTTTCATATTTAACATTTCTCAAGATTTAATTTTCATTTCAGTATCTAACATTTTCATCAGAAAAAAAAGCAAATACTATGATTTACTAGAAGTGTGCAAGTTTGCGTGGGCACAATGCTGTGTGTGCCCACATACCATTTTTTTGATGTTCTGAAGCTGTATCTAGTTTTAAAGGACCTAGATACAATTGGTTCACCCACAAACTAACATAGGAGCTTAGGAAGTTGGATCATAACTTTATAAATTCATATTAAACCAGGATCAAAGGAATGAGACTTCTTTGCATTTCCCTCATAAATTAATTTCAAAGGGGGATATCAAAGAAAGTCCAGATGTTTCATCACAATGTTTGGTATGTACAGATTCTCAAAGCGTTTTACTAAAGCAATTACAAATTTTTACTCACAACGGCAAATGTTCTAAAAAAGCCCAAATTTAATTCTGAAGTGTTCTTAAAAAAACCCCAAAAGCTCCTGAAGGCAAAAAAAGCCTCTAGAGTAATTCAGTCAAAACAAAAAAACCCCCCCCAAAGTGAATACAATTTTCATGCTGTGAAACATCAATGACCAGACCAACTAGATTATTTTGGCATAAAGACAGGTTATTGACACAGATGTCTTGTGACAGGTGACATTTGAAATAATGACTCTTCAAAGAGGCTGTTAGGCCTGAATTTCATTCAGGTGGTCCAGACACCTTACAGAAAGTGCATTATAGTACATATCTGAGTGACAGAAATCAGATCACATCCACAGCATGTTCTTTAGATATGTAGTTTTAAAAGATGTGATGAAGGTGAAATAAGGGGAGTGGAAAATGCAATTAGAAATAACAGGTTTCAAGAGACAAGCAAGTAATCAGTGAAAACTCAGCTGCATAACTCGGGGACCTGAGGTAATCAGTAAAGAAAATGAAGCACTAATGGTTTTGCTAAGCTCAAAACACATTTTTTGCCAGGCTTTTAAAGCCCAAAAGCTTGGACAATTATGGAACTTTTTATCGGATACTAGAAGCCAAAGAGGAAATCCTGGTAACTGCAAACAACATTTACTGTGTTTTAAATGTACTGGGAAAGTCCCAGAAAAATGCAGTGATTTTTAAACTAAGATTATTTACGTACTTTCAAATTATGACATGCTGATTGTATTGACAAAAATATATTTTCCTGGCAGACTCAGCACAATTAAGCAGTAGTAAGGCATTTTTATACAGTTTCTATCTATAGAACTGCTGCATTAACACATTTTTCCTCTACAGGAACTGAGATAATTAGGATACTCAAACATAGTCTTCTCCAGCTGACCATAAAGTATTTTAAAAATCACACGATCATTAAATGTTCAATACTTCTGCTTTGATAATTTCTTCTGAGGCAGATCTTACAAGCACTACATATTTGAATTTTTGCCTATTTATCTTTTGCAGAAACTTGATAGTGTTGGACTGAAACAGTCAGAGATCTCAATCTCTGACACAAACAGACAAGGAAAATTCCAAAACCAGACATCCATTCATGTTCAGTTTGTCTTTTAATAGTCAGCTGGGACCAGGGCATGGGGTGATGGAGCAGGGAACAAAAAGCATGTCCCAGTCTATCACTGTAGCCTAGAATGCATATTCAACTTTGACTGGACTGATCACCACTGTATTAAAGAAATGAAAACAAAGCGAAGCCATCCTGGAAAATGTGCTCAAAACTTCTCTTTTTTGTGTCTTTTCAAGTGACAGCTTTCAACATGAAGCCAGAATCCTGGCTTCCTGGTCTTCCTATAGATCTGGTCTATAGGAAGACGAGAATCCTGGTCTTCAAACTCATGATTGCACAACAGCTAAGAATCAAAAGGGAGAAGATCCATGCATGTTTATATTCTGGAACACCCACAGCCTAGAAATTTTCCTAGGATATGTGTATTTATACAGTGTTCCTTCATACAGAAGTTCTTCCACTGATTGAATAAGTGTACAAACAAAAATGGCTGCCAATGATTACAATTTTACAAGCTCTGGAAGAGATTCCAAGCAGCTCTTCTCCTACATTCTGGACTATAGAACCCAAAAGCACCAGTCTACAGTGCTACCTGGTGGTCTTCCACATATCTTTTCAGAGTTCTGCTACCGAACCCCAAAAATACTGCTTCACTAAGTGAAGTGCCATCAGTCTCATACACGAAACTGATGAGTTTGACACATTTCAAAGCAGTTTTTCCTCTAAGAATTTAAGTTACACAGAAGACATGCAGTAAGGCCTATAAGAAATGGACATAACTAAATATATGGGAGAGGATATGGAGAGGATATTTAGGTTCACCTAAAAAAAGTGATGACAAAGATGACAGCGTATCCAGAGAGAAAGAAGCACTAACACGTTCACACTGAAAGACTTCCCATGTGCTCATTCACTTAGATGAAGCAATAATCAATCCAGTCTCAGAAGTCAGCAACTCCCCTGGCTGATGATCCTCGTGTCTGTCTCCCCATCTTCCACACCACACACAGAAACAGTTTAAATGCACAGCAAGAGTAGTTCCTACATCCTCTCTGTGCTCCCATCCATTATAGTAATTCTTATGTGAAAAATGCCACTGCTATCCATTGCATCACTATCCAACACCTTTTTCAGGAATGCCTCCTGAGTGGATTAAGGGGTATTGAACTTCTTTTTGGAACAGGTATTTCCGACCATCTACAGATGACTGAACTCACTTAAGGCAAACAATAGGGAAAATAGCTATAAAGTGGATTTAGGCATTTAGAAGACTTAAAAGTTTAGTCATGACTGTCTATACAAGCAGCCAGGCAAACGACTGTGCTCATATATTATAAATAGATCACAGTAACTAAACAGCTGATGCATTATTAATAGACTCTACATGCTTCCTGACTTAAATCTGAAAAGCCCAGTCCAAGTCATCAGAAAAATTTCTGTTTCTATGCTACAAAAGCAACATGTAATTTGTTATATATAAATAGAATCTTATATATAAACATCAAATTTTTTCACTGTGAAAGAAAATTAGTTTTCTTCTACTTCACACAGACTCCCACAAAGGAGGAGCCATTAAATAACTATAAGATAAACTAAGTGGAATATAACATTAGATACAGTGTATACCAGCCATTTTGACTTGAGAAAATGTTTCCCAAAACACTTTTCTAAGATTCTACTCCACCTAGTTAATAATAGTGGTGTAAAATGACTGTTGGCAAATACCAGTGAAGGAAGAAAACACAAAACTCAGTAACATACAGACAATAAAAACAGGATGACCATACTCATATTTCAGGCTATGTATGTGAATATATATATATCAGTGAGTGTGTGAATGCGCACCCACTCACATGTACATATGTGAAGGAGGAGCAAAATCATGGGGTCACTGCCACAAGAAACAAGAACGTGATGTATTTTGGCTGTCTGCCCTAAACCCATGTAACAGTCAGAGAGGAAACTAACTGATCAATTTTCAGAAGCAATCATCAATTTTTTGTTTTAAGTTCAGTATTCAATCACTAAGACAAAGGTTTGTTGTTTGACAGGCTACACAGCACACGGGTTGTTGTCAATGGATAAACTGCAGAATAAAATGTTACTAAGATGTACAACACTAGTTTGTGTTACTTTCAGGACACAAATTTTCTGGTTTGGACACCAAGCAAAAACTAAAGTCCCTGGTTTAAAACTATCAAATGGCTGAAAATGTAGAATAAAAAAACAGAAGAAAGAAAAAAAAGAAGGTACATTCATGCTGCATCACAGACACCCAGGTTTATCCAACTTTGTACCTTGAGTCGAGCTTCTACTGAAGCCTTCTTACGAGCTTCCCTTCTGCGATACTGTTCCACTTTATCCAGCTGATCAGGACGTTGAAGCATTCCTGCTACTCTCTGAACAGCTGTTGCAACTGCTTCCCTATCCGTTTCCTCCATGGTTGATTAGGACCTCAGAATGCCTTCATTACTTAACAGGACTGAAAAGTAATAAAACGCTTTTTAGAAAAACACTTCTTTTCATTCGATGGCTATGTGACATTGCAAAGTTAACAACTGGAGAATTAACTTTCACAATAAAAGCAGTGAAACTTAACAGAAGCATCATTAAACAGCATTCTAAAGAGGAGCAATTGGAATTCTACAAGAACGGCATTTAAAGGCACTTAATTCAGTCTCATTAGTTCCCCTGAAATGTTTTTGGTTGCTGTTTTTGCATTTACCTTGCTCTAAGTTTGAATAAAACAAAACAAAACATCACCAAAAAACCCCCCCCCACCACAAATCTTCATTAAAAGAACAGGTTCTATTTAATCCAAGGGTAGGTCGGCCTATTAAAACAGTAATAAGACAAGCAAAATGGAATCTTTTAGCAAGTTCAAGTAAAAGTCCTGATTCATCCTGAACTACAATTGGGTGGAGTTGAGAGTACCACAGTCCCCCTGCAGCAATAGATGAAATTTACTGGGGAGAAACATAGCAGTGGAAGCTCCAAACCCAGAGACTTAACTACAGAGCACTTCCATTTAGACTTCCAATGGATAATTTTTTTATTTTCTACTCTTGTTTTCCGTTCTTCTCAGAGTATCAGTCCATTCCATCAGGGATGTAGGGAAAAACGATTCAAGTGTTTCACCTCAGTCTCCAGCAGGGAAGCCAAGACATGCAGGCAAACAAGGATGGGGAAAAGGTAACATCTGTTGGCCATCAAGACAGACCTGTTCTCTCAAACTGCACTAGTTACTAACAGAACACAGGGAGGATCCCATCACGGAAGATGCAATACCATGATGTCCACAGACCTCTGAGGAACGTATAGAGCTCCTCATTGCTTCCAAATTATTTACAGCATTTTATGTCTTTTGTCTTGCAACCAAACAGAACATTTTAGGTTCTGCTGCCATAGACAGAGATTATACTCTCTCATACCCGTATTATTCCTTGAAATTAGATATCTATTTTCAGAGTAGTCTGCATTCATAAATTCAGCACATCACTTAATAGAACAGTGATCTGAACAACTGTGCCAAGTGCACAGCACTGAAAGAGCAAAAGCAAGAAAACTAATGGGACAAGAGAAATAAAGTTTGATAAATGAAGGGCAGTGGAAACACCACCATGCAAAAAACCCTAAGAAACAACCAGATCAAAGAAAATTGCTCACCACCCCTCAAAGGCAAACTAATGCTCCAGCCAGTCTCTTAATAACCACTACCCTGGAAACAAAACCCCCGTATTTTATTACTAAGTATGATATACACTAGGGAATTTCCCTCTTGCCAGTTTGGGTCAGATGTTACTGCTGTGCCCTCTCAATCTCTGCCCATCCCCAACCTATTCAAGGGGAGTGGAGGGCAGATTAAGAAAAAGAGAAAGCCTTCACAATGTACAAGCCCCTTTCAGCCATGGCCAAACACTGAGGTGAGCAGCACTGTTTTAGCCACAAATCCAAAACACATACTGTACAGACTGTTATAAAGAAAGTTAACTACATCCCAGCCAGGCTCTGTAGACTATTCACAAAATTCCTAATTTTAGATTTTTTAGCCATCATAAGCTCTTACAGGCAAGGTCTGCCTGTGAGCTAGTCTGCAAGAGCCTAAGTCTGTGTCTCAAGTTCCACATCTCTAGTACCTTCAAATATTACATGCGTTAAGTATACACTTATTCCAGAGTAATTTCTACAGTGTAAACTCCCGTACTTCTTTACTACTGGCCTGTTTAGCTCAAACCATATTTGATTTCTTACTCTTTATCTAAACATGCAAGACCTATTTCCATCACTGTGCTTAAGAATGAATACTCCAGTTTTGTTTGGCTCAATTTCCAAGCTATCAGGGCTCTACCTAAATTTTTTTTAAAAAAATGATACTTTAAAATATGAATTTACTGCAGAAATGGTATTCTGCAGTGGAGAGTTTTATCCTGAATTACTGTCCTTACTAAAACCTCTGAAGACATCTCGCAACACCTTAAGCCCACACAGCCACTACCCAGGCACATCAAGCAGACTTCGTCAGCAGAATCAGAAGCCAGCACACTGCAACTAACACGCCGAGTTAGACATGGCTCTTGTAGAACCACCCAAAAGGAAAAGCAAACTTTAGGAAGCCATGTCAACTTCATACAGAAGCTGTTGAGTCAAAACTACATACATCTTCAGCACAAAACAGAGGCAGAAGTGAACAAAACTACGTCCCAAGCCGACTTAGGAAGGCTCCAGTTGCAACTGCACCCTTATCCTCGGGACTCACGCTCCAGAGGCGAGCCAGCGAGGGTGACAGGCTCCCAGGGGGAGGCCCCTGCCCCTCTGCAAAGGAGCTCTTGGGCCACAGGAACGCAGCGACCCCTCCGAAGAGAGCTCGGGGGAAGCAGCGGCGGCAGCCCAGACCAGCCCAGCTCCTCCCTGGCAGAGGTGGCTCAGCTCGAATCATTGGCACCGACGCAGGTGCCCGTCCCTACCGAGCAAAGGCCGGAGACCTGCCCGCTGGCACGCCGAGCTCCTTCGCCCTCCGCCGCCGCCCCGGCACAGGACGAGCCCTCAGCACCCCCTTCGGCCCCGCCATCCCGAGGGGCTTCCCGGATCGCCCCGGCCCATCCCG
>WEKY01062670.1:46179-58933 GCA_013390045.1 Picathartes gymnocephalus
CCCCCGGTGCGCCGGCGCACGCCCGGCCGCGCACGCGCACCACCCTGCCCGCAGCGCCGCCTCCTCCCCGCCTCTTCCTCCCCTTCCTATTTATTAATTAATTTATTTATTTATTTTTAACAGTTTCTCTGTTAAGGGGCACACTGTGTGCTCCTGGGGCCTGGTTCAAAGTCGCCGAAATCGGTTAATAAGAAACAAACAAACAAACAAACAAAAAACTTCATGACTGCTGTGAGGCGTTAAAGCTTTGGGTTGGAGTGGTCGCCTACTGCAGTGGGTGTCGTCTGGAAAAGAAGGAAGCACGCGGAGTGATTTCTTCACGGGATGGGTTGTTAAGCGTTGGAATGGGCTGCCAAAGGGAGGTGGCGGAGTCACCGTCCCTGGAGATGTTCGGAAAATGACTGGATGTGGCTCCATGCCATGGTCTGGTTGACGCGGTGGTGTTGGGTCGGTCATATTGGTTGGACTGGATGACCTCAGAGGTCTTTTCCAGCCCAACTGATTCTGTGATTCTGTAATGAAATTGGATAAGCTGGATAAGCTGCACATCACGCGGTGCGTTCAGATCCATGTGGAAGCTGTTTTTCCCGGCAGAGGAGAAGGGAGGCTCCACACTCAGCCCGCGGTCTCGGCTGTGTCCTCACGCCTTGCCCAGACCCCAGGGCGCTGCCGTGCCGGGAGGGATTGTGTCGGGAGCGTGGTGTGGTCGCCGGGATGCTGCTCTCACCACGGCCTCCCTTGGCTCAGCACCTCAGAGTCGCTGAGGCTCAGGGAAACTGCGTGCTTAGGGTTTAACTTGTAATATGTAAGAGAAAACTACGGTGCTTTTTAAAAGACAGGTAGTTACGAAATTAGCACCGGATTGGTGAATCCAGTGGGAAACGGCGACAGGCGAGGTGCCTCGTGGGGGCTGGGTTGTTCGCCGGGTTTGTGTAGGTGTTGCCATAGCAGCTGCGAGCAGCTCCAAGTGCCCAGGAGAGACCGGAGGGGTAAAAACCTGCTTGGGATTCAGCAGGTGCCACAGCCGGCACTCGGTGCCCAGCACTTCGCAGTGGGACCTGCGGCTGCAGGAGCTTAAGAAGGAGCTTAACCTGTCCCCCGACGCGTGAGTTCTCACCTGCGGCAGTCTGACTGGAGAGAAAGTATAGTTATGCAATTAGAAATGCAGTTTTGGTAAGAGGCACCCTTAAAGAAGCTTTTATCGTTTCGAAAACTGCTTAGATCTCTTTTGAAATCACCGACTGAAAGTAGAGGTATTTTTTCCCCCTTTCCTTGTTAGTCTATCATATTGATACTGTAACACGGATAATAATACTGAAGGTGTCTTTATTACAATGTTACACTGTGAAGTCATTTTCTGTATTGTTGATTTAGGTTAATTTTTGTGTGGTGGTGCAGATGGAGGAGACTGTGGGAGGTGAGACCGAGTTAGGGGGACGAGAGGAGCCCAGTTCCGCTCATGGTCACTCTGCACAGCAGGAATCAGAGCAACTGAGAGCAACACCACTTTCTTCTAAACCTCATATTGATCTCTGTCCACCTCTAATTGCTATTAAAAAAGGTAAGGGAGATAATAATAACTACTTCATGTCGGTTTTGCATGGAAAAAAAAAAACAAACCAGGAACAAAATGAGAAACCAGTTGTTAAGTAGAGTGTTTAAGTTTATATTTACTGGGTGGGTATGTGCTATTCTGAATCTGCCAGTATAGGAACTGTGTGTGCTGAACATGCAGTTTTCAGCTGTATAAATAAATATGTATATATAAGTAAACAAATGCATATATATATATATATACACACGCCCCTATATATATATATTTATATATACATATATATGTATTTACAGGGTCATCCACAGTGCAATTCTGATCCCATAGCAGATTTCTTAGTGCTGAATCATGGTAACATGATTCAAACAATTTTTCTGGAATTAAAATCAGTAGTACTCCATAATATAGTGTACTTTACAGTATGACACATGCTATGTACTATGATATCTCTTTTCTGGAATATTTTAACAGTGGTAATAGATGAAATAGTTCAGAGGTTATGGAACATAGCCATCTCTCCCTCTGTGTCTGTGGGTGCATCCCTTCCCTATGTCCACTTTGCTTATGTATTCACTGACCTTGTGGAAGAGGATCACGTTAGAGAATACTGAATAAATAAATATTCATGGCAACTGGGAGAGGTGTGTGAGGCCTGGAGGAAAGTTAATGTCACTTGTGCCTTCAAGAAGGGCAAAAAGGGGAACTAAAGGCTAGTTGGCCTCACCTCAGTCCTTGGGAAGGTGATGGAGCAGCTAATCCTGGATTAAAACCATAACTGATTCTATAGAAATTCTGCAAAGATGCTTAATGAGGCAATTCCTTACCTACACTTGCACCAGCACCGGTCCTGTGAGCATCAACATGGAGCACCTCAGCCCAGGCTTTGGTCTATCCCTCAGTACCAGCTGTGCTGGCTGAAGCTAGATTCTGAGCCAGGCATTCCAGGATGGCTACAGGACAAAGGTGTGGCTGTTTCTTATCACCAGGGGAAACTATACTCCCTTACAGGGGCTTGTTCTGCCTCTGGTATTCCTGCTTCCAGCCAGTTTAACCCCTTCTGCAGCTGGGCCTTCTTGTTCCCTATGCCAGATTATTCTTGGGTTACACAGTACCGTTGATGAGCAGTTACAATTTAAATTTCCTCTTCACTCCTGTAAGATCCTCCTAGGGAAGCTATTGAAGTGTGGACTGTCTGAGCAGAAAGTGAGATAGATTGAAAACACTGAACAGACGAACTCAGAGGGTTGTGATCAGCAGTACAAAGTCTGGGTGGAGCCCAGAAGGTAGCGGTGTGCCCCGGGGGTCAGTACAGGCTCCAGTCCTGTTCAATATCTTCATTAATGACTCGGATGATGGGGCAGAGGGTACCCTCAGCAAGGTTGCTGGTAACACATAAATGGGAGGGGATGGGCAATACACCAAAGGGTTGTGCTGCCATCCAGAGGAACCTCCAGAGATTGGAGAAAATTCCTGCACCTGGGGATGAGCAAGCCCATGCAACAGTACTAGCTGAGGCTAAATAGCTGGAAAACGGATTGTCAGGAAAGAACCTAAAAGTCCTGGTGGATACCAAGTCGAACATGAGCTGTCAATGGCTCTTGTGGCAAAGGAAGCTGATGATACTGTAGGGTGGATAAAGAGTACTGACAGCAGGTTAAGGGGAATGATCCATCCTCTCCTTTCAGCACTGGTGAGGCCTCACTGGGAGTAGGGTGTCCAGTTTTAGGCTTCCCAGTACAAGAGGGACATGGATATACTGGAAAGAGTCCAGTGAAGGGCCAGGAAAATGATGAAGGCAGTGGAGCACCTCTCCTACAAGGAAAGACTGAGAACTGTGTCTAAATGGGATCAGGAAACACTGCGAGGGTGACCGAGCACTGGTGCAGGTTGCCCAGGGAGGTTATGGAGTGTCCATCCTTGGAGACACTCAAAAACCATATGGAGACAGTCCTGGGCAACTGCCTCTAAGTAACCCTGCTTGAGCAGGATCCCTTCCAATCTCAACCATTCTATGACTCTGTATAAAATACATATTAATCAGGCAAAAAGAGATACAATTTGATAGAGAATTTATATGGAAATCAGTGCTATTAGGATTCTAATTTTAGTCACAATCTTCTTATTTACATAAAATAGATTAAACAGTAATTCATGGAGGTTTGGTGAGCTGCTCATAAGCAGTACTGCATGCTCCACTGGGGTTCCTATTTGCTGCCAATGATGGGACTTAAATATCATTTTCTGAGAAATAAAATGCCCTTATTTTCCTCAGAGTGAGAAGAGGTTAGCTAGCAAATATGAAGACAAAACACTGCAGGTCTTGTAAATGCATTTGTTGTACTTGAATAACTAGAACTTGTAATTTCTTTTAACTAGACACAGAAAGCAAATATCGTAGACATGGAGGGAACCTGAAGACAAGGAGCACCGAGCTAGGATCTGCTGTCACAGGATCATCTTTGACTACTGTTCTTCCGGCAAGTGTTCTTGTTCTAAAATAGGTGGTGACTCAGCTACCTGTTGTCTGCTAAATGTTCTTCTATACAGATTTTTCTTTAAGTCTTCACTGACTAAAGCTTGTCTAATACTGAAGCATGCTGAGATCCTTCAGTCTCTGTTAATTGCAAGGAAAAAGGAACAGTGAACCACTCAAAATGTCTACAGTGTTAGGGAACGGACTTTCTGTACTCACAATGTGTGTTGCTGAGATTTTGGGTTCTTCGATGTATTTTTTTTTTATCATCCACTGGTTAGTATCCTTTCTTTGCCACAATTTAAGTTAATGTTGGTTAAGAATACTTGAATAAGGTCATACTGCATCAGGGAAGACATATGCAAAATAAGAGATCCAGCTGTTGACATGGAAATCAGAAATGATAAAAGACTGACATGGATGATTTGGGACCTACATGGTGAGTCACAATTAGCTTTTAGAGACATCACAAGGGTACTGACCAACAGCTACAGGCATTCAGACATTCTCAGTGTCTCCTGGTCTCAAAAAGATACAGGTAGAGACAAGAGTGATGGAAAACATTCATTCAGAGTCTGGAGCAAGACCAAATGGTAGGAGGCAAAGGTAGAAGTTTGCCGTTTTTTTGTTTTTTAATCCAAGAGTAGGGTTGATTAATTACAATGCCAATTAGTGTAGAGTACTGGGAAGTGACCTAATTTATCTTTTTTTCTCTCCAGTAAAAATTGTGAGGTACAGAGACACTTCAGATATTTCCAAAATGCAGATACTCATGTCAGTGGGAGCTGTGTGTTTAGGGAAATCATCAGTGTGGTTACTTATTTACCCAGATCTTTAGTTTCCCATGTAGCTTCTGAAGATTTTCTGTTGACTTAAGAATATTAGTCACCATATCTATTTCAGTCTTGTTCACACTGATAGAAAGATTTTGAAAAATCCTTTTTCTACATAAATCCTCCTCTTTATAATTGTTCTTCTTCCTTTATATGATCTGTATATTAATCATCAATTGTATATTTGTTCCTGTGGTAACTGATTTCATAGTGATTTGGTTTATTTATTTCCTTTAAGGTAATAACTTGATACTATATATGAAAATGCTGGCAATATAGCAATCAATCCCAAATCTGGAATATGGACATATAGAAGCTTAGAACCTGGATTCACAAAGCTGAGATTTGAATCAGAGCCTTTATTGTGCTAAATTTGTATTTTGGCCTTAGCCTGGATCCATGTTTGGATCTGAGTTCCTACTTTGAAGTTTTAGATATGTAGTTTTCATAGTAGCAGCTTTATATTGAGAAATAATTCTGGCCTAACAAGTTAATTATTACTGTTCTTTTCCCTTTGCGTTCCTTACATGTAATTGTTTCATGTTCCTGCTTGAAGTAGTTTATGAAATCAGCTTAAAGATCAACAATATATACAACCCTTAAGTGAGAAAAAGTAATCTCTCTATAACAAACTTCTATTTTTTAGACCACTGTTAAGAAAAGTATAGTACTTGCCAGTGAAAGTAGAAGAGAACTAGCCAAGCAAGCCAAAGTAACCAAAGAGGAGAGAAGAGCTCAGATAGATGGAAGACACAGGTATCTGATATCAAGATTAGCTGATGGCATAGACTTGAGTGAGCAGCAAGTGGAGGAGACTATTATTTCTGATGACAAGGTAAATATTAATTAAATTATTACAAAAAATCTGTCCAAAATTTGCAGTGTTTTGAAACTATCTCACAATTAACTACAATTGTAATTTTTTTTTTAGTTTCAACTAATAGAACAATTCTTTGCCCCTAGTGGACTTAAAAAGTTGCTCTTCTTTTACCAAGATATTTTGCAGGTATGTTTCCCTTATTGCTTCTGCAAAAGCAAATTTGCATTTAAAAAAAAAAAATCACATGACTGTTGCAAAATTCAAAAAATTTTAATGGATCTTGGTTTTTTGCTATTTATGCCAGTGTGGAAAGAACTCGGACCTCACTGTTTAAATACTTCCATCTTGGTTTACATGGAAATGGGAGGATGCCTTGTGCATAGTTTGATACTATTCTTGTTTTCACAAAAGAAAACTTAGAAATGGCTGAGTAAAAATTCAGACTTCAAAAGTGATAGAGATAATTGAGACAAAGTGTTCATGGTATTCAGAGTTTAAAATACTAGATTAGTTAGCATAAGTATTATAGGAATGGGGGAACTGTCTGTATAAGAACCAGTTTATCTTCTTTTGGTTTGAACTGCACAAACTCCACTATGGACAAAGCACTTATTCAAAAGGGTGAAAAATACTGCAGTTTCTTTCTAAATTAAGGTGGCATCATGTTGAGATCTGTCCCATTCTGCAGAAAATAAGCTTGGAAAACTGACTAGAAATAAAGCAGTTGTGGTCCCCAAGTTGTATTTTTCTCCCTTTAAGTTTTGAGAAGGAGAAGCCTGTGCATAAAGAGTGAAATAATTTGTTCAGCTTCCATATAGTGTGTGATATCAGAAGGTGCCAAGTGACCTTGACATTGTCTAACACAACTGTTGTGGGCTTCCAGAACTGCAGAAGTCCTTCATCAATCCTTTCAAATTATGCCAGTGAGGAGCTGTGGTAGGGAGAGCTAACTCACCCTGTAGTGGTATTTTGGGCTCATTGAGGAGAAAAACTCATTGATGTTCTTGATCATCAGTTAAATGCAAGAATGAATTACAGAATCATTATAACCTAGATAAATTAAAACAACTTTTGAGTGTTACTGGAATTGCTTAGAGACTTTGCAAAGCATAGAATTTGTCAAAACAATTTAATCAGTTTTTCTTTTCACTGGGAGTAGGCATGCACATTTCTGGGATAAATGTCTTGTTCTCTGAGTTAAATCAAGATTAAACTAAAAATCTTGACATTGTTTTCCTTAACTGACAAATCAGAAATAAATGCCCAGCCTGGGTTAAATGAAATGTTTCATTGCTACATTTAATTTTGTTTTATTTTGACTCTTTTAACCATATAAAATTAATTTATGAGAGTTTCAGAAGTAGCATAGCATAAAAATATTTCTGATGAAAAGTATGAATGCCATCGCTAACATCTTCCACCACATTCTCATGAGTGAAGACATCTCATTAATTTGACTGTTCTGTCAACAATTTGATTTCAAACACATTGGAGAATTGGAGTTTGCTCAAGGATGGTATTAGATGTGCTTGCCCTGTTGTTCTTGGAGACAAAGTACTGACCAGGGTGGACTATTTGCCTGACTAGTTGTCATGTCCTTAGCAAGATTTATCAAAGATCCTTTCTTTGCTGCTTCTCATCTCTTCATCTCCCTTTTTCACCATCTTGGTTGCATGATGCTCTCTTGAAATCACCTGTAGGGATCAGCAGATGCTGATTTGGGGTGGAAGTGAGGAGCCACCACTGTGTATGGCACATCACACATTTAGTCTTGCAGGAGCTGAGCGCTTGACTTTCTAGCAAGAAGGCTCTCCTCAACTTTAAAGAAAAATATACCTACCTGCGAGCTTCTCCCACATTCTTTTCTGTCACATTCTTTCAAGTTTCAACAGATTATTTTCCAAAATACATGACACATAATTAGAGGGAAGCAAGTCTTTATTAAGTTTAAGCATTTTTGTTGCTTCAAAGAGAAGAGGTTAAAGATACATCTCAGTGAAGAAGGACCAGTGGCAGCAAGGCTTCTCAGAGGTAAAGTTTTTCTGTGATGTATGGTTAAAGAAATGGGCAGAAAGCTAAATTTCACTGCATTATTGGCAGGATCTAGCTGATGTCATTGCTTGTGAGTGCCATTCACAGTTACATTATGACTTTGCAGACCAAGCATATGATTCTTTCTGTGAGATGTTCAATTTGTCTTCATAGAGGAAGTTGCTCTAGGAAACACTTCTGATTTAATTTCATTATCTTTTCTGAGACTTTTCCCCCTTTTTGTTTCATTTTTTTTGTTTGTTTGTTTGGTTGGTTTTTTGTGGGTGGTTTTTTTTGGGGTTTTTTTTTTGGTTGTTTTTTGTGGGTTTTTTGGTGTTTTTGGTTTGGTTTTTTTTGCTGTTGTTGTTTGGTTGGTTGGTTTTTTGTTTGTTTTTTGTGGGTTTTTTTCTTTCTTTTTTTTTTTTCTGAAAGAATGAGGCTGTGAAACTGTTCACTGGGGACTGTGAGATTCATGCAAAGCTTGTTCTCCAGAGAATGCCACCCACATGATTTCTATCTGGGAATTACAAACTGAATCAGGATGGACTTAGTTATAATTCACATATTCAGATGGATGAAGTATTTGTGTGATATAGTTTTTATTTTACTAACCTTTCATTTATAATTTAATTGCTAGCAAAAGTCGAATGCATCATCAAGGTCAGATCGGTCAACGAACAGTTTGCCTCAGAAGAAGTTATTTATTACCATGGGTTCCACTGAGGTATGGCTGAAAAAATTCTTTAAATGACATTTAAAAAGTAAAATATTGAAAATTCTGCAGTGTTATACAATTTTTTGTAACTCTTGGATAGATATTTAAGTACTTAGCTTGTGTTCTCATAATGTAGGATCTCCCAGCATTTCTTGAGCTGAGTTTGGCCTTCATCAGTAAAGAAGTAGTCTTAGAGGAGAGCAGGTCAAATAAATCCTTGTTAAAAAACTGCAGATCCTAACATTTTTTTAATGACTGCATGTTAAGTATTTTCCAGGGCTTATGCACTTCTAGTTTAAAAGTGCAGTTTTTCAGTGGTTTTTTTACACCCTTTCATATAATAATACTGCACATTACTCAAAATATACCTTTAATAAATCCTTTATTCCATTCAAATTCTTATAATAACCTCCTCCCTGTAATATCTAAGCATTAGTCAACAGCGTATTGAGAGTTAATATTTTTGATTAATTTTGGTTTTTTCCATCTCTTTTGGGGGAAATCAGCTCTTCATATACAATGGTCTTTGAATGTGGCCCGGTGATGCCTTGGTTTTCATTTTTGTTGTTATTGTTGTTTCTTGTCAGCCTCAAAGAGCTTATGTTAACATTGTAATGCCAGAAAAGACACAGCAGAATAATTCTTGCTTTCAGGGGAAAAGTGAGGTTCATTTCTCTGCCAATTGGGCCAATTAGAATGGCTTTTCAAATTTGTTGCAGTTGAGTTATTATTAAGTGTATTATTAGGTTTAATGTATAAATAGATAAAATAAGCATCATTGAAGTACAACAATAGGAAGTAGCCTAGCTCTCAAGCTTTCCCTGAACTTCATTTTCTTAGTAGAGGGTACAACACTGAACTGGTCTGTCCAAAAGGGCATTTTTGACATTCTTGTGTCACACAGGGAAGAAACAGTATCTGATTTGAGAAGGACAGATTTTCAAATATTCTGCAAACAGTTCACTATTTTTTAGAGTAATTGATTTTTTACAGTTTTGTTTTCAGAACAATTTTTGGGTAAGTAAATTTTTAAGTAAATTACTTTTACTGCATACATGTATTCTTTTTAACTGTATGCATTTGGTCCTACTTGCAGGACTTTAGAGGAACTTGTGCATTTTTCCTAAGAACATCAGATGAAGTTATAACCGCATCAAATGTCTCTCAGGTCAGACCAAAATTATGCAGTGTTCACAGTGTACTTAATATTTTTTCAGACCTTTATTCATGTAACTGGAGTCAGAAAAAAAAATAGGGAAAGCTTTCATGAAAATGTCTAGTTATATGATTAATAGCAGTTCTTTTTCATAAGTATTTGTGATAAAGTAAAATTCTAATGATTTATAAATTAGCTACTGCAGTATTGTTAAACCCCAAGATTTTAATTAATAAAAATAATTATTAATTAGTCATTAAAATATAAATTTTAATGACAATAGGGAATAAATACCTAAACCAAAAAATTTTACTTTAAGTAATGAGCCTAAATTATAGAAATGCTGCACTTAAACTGTATCTTTTAGACTTTTAAAATAAAGTAATTCTTGAGAGTACCATAAGATTTTCCAGCCTCTCATAGCTTGTTGTGTATAAGACAAATTCTGTAACAGCCTTTTCTGACTTTCAGAGATACTCATGTTACATAGTTACATAGGACTGTGTATGTGTCTGCCACATATCTAAATTTGAATCAAATAGTGTAATGCTGCAGAAGTCTACATGCATTGTGCTAATTTTTGTTCCTTCCAAAAGGTGGTGAATTTTGGCATGTTTGATTGTACTAATGGAAATATCCTCCAGGGCCTGGAATTTTTCTTGTCCCAGATCATGATACCAGCACTTAAATCCCAACAGGTAACCAAACAATCAGTCTTTTTTTTTTTCTCCAGAACACGTGGAACTAAGGCATGTTGCTCCTGCAGTTCTGTTTGTGCATTCTGTTGGACCTAGAACAGAGGATATAAGAAGATACAAGTCTAATATAGGCCTTTATGAGACTCATGCAATTCGTATACAAATGCTTGAAATTCATGTAGCTACTGTTTGTTTCCAAGCAATAGTGCCAGCTTTAATTGTTATGACAAAGAAGAATATAACACAGCAACCAATCTAAGGTAAAACTGTGATGACTTTATGAAAACTAGATTAAACCTGGATTGAAAGAAGTGCCAAGTCCTTCTGGCAGCACGAGGGATCAGTCCATTACTTTATTCTGGAGCATGGACAGCACGAACAGTGTTATATCCAGAATATCCAGCTTCTTTGAGTTGTTCTTATTCTGTGGCACTTGTAAAGCATCACAGTTGGTTCAGTTGCCTCTGGAAGCACACGTTCAGAGATGGCAAATACAAAGAAGCTTAGAGTCTGCTGAGAATGATGGTGTTTTGTGCTGTTACTATACATTCATTTTCTCTCCCCATGAGCAGAAAGGGAGATTAGAGTCTGTTTTCCCTGTTCGGAAGGAGAAAAATAAAACTAAACAAAATACAATCCAGTGTGAAATCAGTGACAGCTGACTTAAGAGTCAAATCAGAGACTGTTATTTCTTAGAGCCTCTTGCTTGTTTGTCTCTTCTTGTCTAACAGAATAATTAAATCAATGCACACTTTAAAGTATTGATGAGTATATTTTAAAGGGCATGTTGATAAATCTTTATATGTTGCCATGAATAAGAAATACTTTTCTAATGAAAAATACCTTTTGTGGTCAAAAATAAAAGGAAGCCTGACCCTCACCTTTTTCATTTTTGCATAAATAATAAAATAATCAGAACTGGGGAGCTGTGAAAGAAGGCTTGAAGAACAGCCAGATACAAGAGTTTCTGTATTCAGTGGATAAATTTGTGGGTACTTTGTCATCATCTAGACAGAATATAGAAGATAAAATTCAGCTCACAAAAGTGGATATTGATATTTATGTCAGAAACTTACAGAACCCATCTGACTACATAACTGCAGGTGAGTAATTTCTACACTAAAGCAAGCACAATGATGCTGTTTATAAAATAAATGTTATGTCAGTAGTAAAAATTTACTTTGAAGAATTAATTCATCTTCCCTGATGCTTACTCTTGCCATGTTTCTGATTGTATAATTATAATACCATCAATCATTTGCCCATACTTTAGTTCACAGATCTTAAAGAATTAGGTAGTTGCTTGATATATCATGCAAGCAGTTGTCTGACTCTCTCCTAGTTTACTGGCTAAGTAGTTGCTGAGTGAATCTATATACTAGTGTGTGTACTATTCATTTTCTTTGATACTGGGAAAATCCTATCCAATGTTATCTGACTCTGTGAATAAAAACACATGTATTTATGAAAAAATACTAATTTACATATATGTTTTTGTGAGAAAAACAGTAGTTATGTCTCTTTCAACAAGAGCTTTCTGCCATTTCTCATGAACTCACTGTATTTCTAACTGTTTCCATTGTAAAGGATATGCAATAGTAACAGAGTAGATAGATACAAGTATTATGTGTGCGCATCTTGTTGTTGCAATGTTAACCTTTTCCTGCTGGTTGGTGATTCAAATATACTGATTTTATGTAGCCTCAGATTATGTTTGACAAGAACATTTCCCTTCAGTAGTTTAAATTTCTGTATTTATTTCTTGGTACTTATAAAACTGTCCTATTCTATGATTCTGAAGGCAATAACACAGAGGTCACTGAGAAACTTGAAGAAGTGGTCATAATTTGGACCAAACAGATCAGACAAGTTTTAGTGGAGAGTGAACAAATAAGAAGAGAAGCTGATGATGTTGGTCCATCTGCAGAGCTGGAACACTGGAAGTCAAGAATGTCATCATTTAACAGGTCAAATCCCTGCATTATTTCTCACAGAGTGTTAAAAGTAAAGGATTTTTTAAAAATAAATGTAAACTTTTATTCCAGAGAGAGTATTAAATGTGTTTCTTCCTTCAAAGCCTTTTAGATGAGATCAAGAGTTCAAGAGTAAAGAAAATTATATGTATTCTTCAGGCAGCAAGATCAAAGACATTAAAGCAGTGGAAGGAACTGGTAATTACTACTTTCTAATCAGAATTTTAAATTATTACAGTACTGAATTTGTAATATATGCAGAATTGAACACAATGCTAAAAATAAAAATAACTTTGAGTGTTTATGCTGGTTTTGCACTGTGGTTTATTATCCATTTGTTGGAACATATAGCATCAATGATTCTGAAATTAATTAGATAACTTGAAAAGAAGTCAGTGCCTTTGTAATCTGTCTTTTATTAACATTATAGGTGTAAAGGTTGTGTGAAAATAAAGCAGTGCAGCAATACAACATTTTTCTGTCTCTCACAAGCTGAACCCTGT
>WEKY01062671.1:4746-17872 GCA_013390045.1 Picathartes gymnocephalus
AAAAAAAAAAAAAAAAGCTTAACCAACTTTTACATTTATAAGATCACTACTGCTGTCAAGGAGCAGTGTACAGTAAAACAATAGCACTAAGATGTGTAGTGATTGCAATAAGCTTAGTTGTAGTTTGGAAAAGAGCAAACTTACTTGTTTTCTAAATAAATTGTTAGAGAAAAACAGCTACACCTACCAAGGATGCTTTTGGCAACTCATACATATGCTCTTTGACACACACTAACAATTCTTGGATGATAGACCTCCTAAAAACTTTGCATTTGGTAATAATTTAGGTGCCATACTTTTCAAGGAATGTCATGATACTTTCAGCTGACTTTGACCATGCACTTAGATCAAACAGGAAGCAGTGAGAAACTTAAGAAAATAATTATCCTCAAATCATTAAGTTCCTAGGTAAAGCTTTAAGCCACATGGTAGTTCTGCCTGATCTGTACTTGTAAGGACTAGGCATTTTTCTATAGAAAAGCCAATTTAGGTCCCTATTTAATTGTGGAACCCGTTACAGCAAAGGTTGAAAGATTTTAACAGAATCTGCAGTTTGTAGATAAGCAATTCCATCAAGGCCAGAAAACTCATCCAAATCAATTCCTGGCTATCTGAGAGGATGTTCATATAGGTTTCTCTTGCATAGTAATTATCTCTAGAGTGCCATCTCATGTTTACACTTGTGGAGGCCCGTGAGCCTATAAAGAGAACTCCCAGGGCAATGCCCTGGAAGAATCTACCACAGCCTTTGGGAATGCTTTTTCACTTACAGTGAGAAAAAGGGCTTCCCCCATCGTGCTCTGCAGCAGTATGTTAATTTACTTCAGTTTTATTCTTTCCATTGGCCTGGGCTTTGCCCACCTCTAATTGTTCATATTTGTACTTAGTTCTAGAGATTTCCTCTTCCCCTGTTTCCCCACTGGTTATGGTACCCTGACCATCCACACTCAGGTTCCCCATAGGTCACTGCCCTCTGTCCGGCCCTTGTACCATCTCTGTGACCGCAGGCTATTGACCTGTGAGCCCCATACTTAAACCTGTGCCCTACCTTGATTGTCTGTCTTCGTCCCTGGAACCTCTTGGTGTATGGAGCAATAAATCTTCGCCAGAACCCTATACAAAGACCCTTCCTGTCCTCCGTTGGCTGAGCTATCTGTGGTATGTGAGTGGATGAGAGTGACTGTCTGTGCGCCCACCTGAGCAGCTTCCCGACAAGAGACGCTTGTGAGGGCGTAGTGGCGTCCACCTTCCACCCCCCTACGCTGCAATATACATTTACATGCAAATATTTAATATATTTTAAGTAAAAGAGATGTAGGAACAATCACTTTATTTCATATTCCTGCTGCTATACGAATACTTGATAGATTTTGTTGCTTAAGCATCATGTTGTCAGACATTTAGCAGGTTTTCTCACACTTAGAAGTGCATTATTTTTATTTCCACATTGTTTTAAGATATATAATGAGAAGAAGCAAGTCTAAAAAAAGCTTACAGTTTTCCTAGATTCATTCTTGAAAACTAAAATTTCAATTTCACTTAACATTTAAAACCTTTTCTCATAATTTCCATCAAAACAACTATCTTGTCTATTTTATAGCACCAGTTTAAGAAATTTATTAGATATCATGACTTATTACAAAACAATATGTGCTTTCAACTGCAACCTTGGCACAAGCTTCCAGCCCCAAAGTGTGCACATATTTAAAACTTCCACATAATCACCACTAATGCTCCTTAGTCATTCAATTTCCAAGGACTTTTTATTATGGATTAAAACAAGGAAAAAAACCTCAGACATCTTTCAATATCTTCATTCTTCCTTCACACATTTTTTTCCTTAAAATTGATATGTGAATAATTTATCATCTATTTCTCTTTCTTATTTCTCATATTAAGACTGCCTTGCCATCTGCACTGTGCAATCACACTTAAGTAGGCACATAAAAATCAGCAGAAACAATGCTTCGGGTTGCTCCAGCAACCACAAATGTTTAGAAAAATGCCCCCACAAGCATGTCAGAAAGATCGTATTTTTCAGAGTATGGTTTGGAAAGCACAGACAGAAAAACCAGAAGAGGATACATTTAAATGTTTTGCTGTTTGATTTATCATTTCTTTGTGCTAAACCAACACCTCAGTTTTATGCTGGTTTGTCATATCAGAAAGGAGAGAAGGGTTTAGTGGCATTGTAAAGAGTAAATGACAAAGCAATAGGAATCAGAAGCAAGTACATTTTCAGAGTGTTAAACTAGAGTGGAGCCAGCCTTGTAAATAAGCATAGTTCCCAATACTCACCAGCTTTTTGCTGGGATCAGAAAGACTGAATAGCTCACAAATGCAAAAGTTGCACTGATCCTCACAAACACATCCTTTCTTCTTCTCTTATCCTCTCTAGAAGTTAATTTTCCATATTCTCCTCTATGTCTGACCATGTGATTACAAGATAAATTTGCCTTTAGGCCAAATTCACTTAACACGCCTCAGGAATAACCAAGAAGCCTGACTAGTATGCTGTATTATTTTTTTTTTCTGGGTTGCATGAAGGGATGGCTGTTCCTTCCTGTCCAGAAGTAAACATATGCCACCTCTGCAGCTCAAGGCCCAAAGCACTAAATTCAAGAGTGCTTTAACTTCATGCTCCAAGCTCTGACTTCTGCTCTGGCTGTGACCCTGGCTATCACTGGGCTGACACTCTCCCACGAGAGTGTCAGGCACACTGCTGGGAGAACACTTCATGCATCCTCTGCTAACTTCAATAGCTCATCTGTGACTTCTCCAGCCCTCTTATGCCCCTCTATGACTGGTAGCAATTTTACTTCATCAACCATTCCAAAATCTTTCTTCAAAATGCAAAATTTTTAAATAAAAGCAGTTCCAACTGAATTCTGTGTAGAAGGTTTTCCATAACCCTAACTGCTTCGGCCATTGAAGTTTCAAAGATAAAATTCAAGATTGTACCAGACATGACAGGTCATAAACACTGCTGTGTTTAAGTATAGGCTTAGACAGGTATTTCTGGTCATTCAGCCTGTGCTTTTGGCTCAGAATGCAGTTTGTGGGGCAGTTCAAGAACCAGAATGAATATTACTAGCCCACTAGAAAGTAAGGCATTCTGATACTTCTCATAGCCAAAAACACCTAGACTAGTGCATATACATTCAACACAGACAATAAGCCCTTGTTTACAGGTATAAATCAAGCAGTATGCCAGAAATTTTATACGGTGATTTTTATAGCTTGATCAAACAAAAATATTAAATACACTCCTGCTGAAGTTAACTGTAAAGCTAAAGAGCAAGTTTTGCCCTCATTCAAACCAACAGCAGCAGTGCAATTAGCACATTGGATAACAATGCAGACAGCAAAGGGAGAAACACTCAAAAGTATTAAAAAAATAATTGTCTTGATAAAAATAGACAGTAAATTTACAAAACATTCCAATTCCTACTAAATGATTATACACCAAAAGGTCATTTTTATGACAAGAAGTCTCCGAACAGCAGATATACATCTACTCTTGAAATGCTATTTTTCTAAGTGAAATGGAGCTCAAAAACATACTCAGTCCAATCCCATTATACACAGTTTGAAGTCATCAAATTGGACAGCAAGATCACTACATCATAAAACAGCAAACTATTTATTAGGTACTTACCTCCAAAAGCTTGCCTTGTTGGCAGAATCAACAAACTTACTACAAAGTAGCTAATCTGACTAAAAATCTATTAGAACAGAATAAATTATTCTCAGATAAGGAGGAAGGCATTGTAAGATCTTCTGTTTGGTTTAAATAAAAAAAAAAAAAAAGGCGGGGGGGAAAGAGGGGCAAATTTTAAGACATTAAATATTCCCAAAGGCACTAACTTGATTACAGGAAAGCATTTTAGTGCTAGGGTCATATCAGTTCATAGGATAATGTATCAAGAATATTATTATATTGTAAGTATTTTGTGAGGAAAATATCTTTTCACACTTTCTAAGAGTGCACACTGCTGAAGGTTTACTGACAAATGAGATGCTGAAAAACCTTGGCTCTGAAGTTCTCACTGGGAGTGCAACTGAAATAGAATTCTACCAATGAAACACTTCATTCACCAGCAGCATACAAAAAACCTGACATTATGGCTTTGTTTCAAAAAATACTGATCCTCATACAAGCTATTTTGTGTGCCAGGTACAAAACCACATCTTCAGAAAGTGATCATACGCTTGTGCTCAGGAGTGTTTTGGTCAGGAGACAACGTGTAGTGCTTCTGTCCTTCAGCATGGCAATAAAACCCTGTGAGATACAGTTGTACTACAGATAATGAAAGGACATGGCTGGACTCCACTTTTGTAAATATTAAACCCCTTTTCTTGAAAGAATAAAAACTTTTAGATCACACCATCCAAAAAAAAAAAAAAATCTTCTCCCCAATTTACGTCTGTCATTCAAACGCTGAAGGAGCCAAAATCCTAGTGTGTTCTGTTCTGTTACGGATATAATTTTTTGTCTATTTAATGTGTGAGAATAAGATTCTATTATTTTCACATCCTATCTTTTGACTCTTACTCTGAGCTTCTAAATCCTTCTTAAAATTAGCGAAATCCTTTGCTTAGAATGAATGATCAATATGAACTTCAATATAATACAATCGATTGTTGATTACTGTTTTGTATATTAAAATCCACTGCAAATTCCATGTTTTGCAAAAAGAGACTTCTATTCCTCCCGAGCCCTCCATAGAATTAATGTAAAGAAATGCAAATATTTCAGTGAAAACACAGATCTGCTATTCATGCAATCGTCATGAATATATTAACAATATATCCAGAAAAAAAGATAACAGAAATATTGAAAGTGGAAAGATATACAGGGAAAAGATTCAAAGGGAAAAAAAATAATTAAACCGGATTTCCCCCTTCACTTTGCAGAAAGTGAGACGCATAAGTATAATCTCTGTCCAATGGCTCTCATACCTCCAAGTTCCTTTATATTCTCAACAGTCTTTTTGCACGTTTTTCAAAGTGAAATGAAATGCTATTGCCTTTCAATCTGTTGTCCAAAGATCAGTTCTATATTACAACATCGGAAAACACAGACAGTGACAGTGAGGAATATATACACAGATCATATTTATATTTCATAGGATTATATACATGATAAATTTACTCTTACCTATGTATTTTTATATATATATATATATATATATCTTAGAAAAAAAGAAGAAGAAAGTAAGATCATCTGAGAGAAAAGCCACTACAGAAGTAAATGGAGAATATACGCATTTTAATTTAAGGAACCTAAGAACCCATCCCCACACTCTTTACAGTTTTACAGCAATTATGCACAAGGTTTGCATAAACACTTCAAAATCATCAAAAGCTGTTTTATCAAAACAGCACTTAAGTTTTACATATGTTTCAACACAAATTAGTATTCAGAATTAAACAGCAAGTTGATGAAAAAGAAGGATGTCAGCTATCATTTTAAACTCTAACCAGATACAGAAAATGGACATGAAGAAGGAAGACAAAGACAGGACCGAAGTGATAGAAAGGTTCTTTCCAAATACTTTTTGTAATTTAATTTTCTTATTCTTTCACTGCCCTAGCTACTCATCATGAATTTTATCACCACCAGAAAGCTTGAATAATAATTATTACAGCAGTAATGTTATTGAAACCATGATGACACAAGGATATTACAAAGTAAGGACAACAATAATATGCTGAATACTAGAGACAATAAAAAGACACATGGACACAGTTGGGTTCGCTGCAGACACATTTGCAAACAACACCTGTATGGTACAAGTGTGTTCTTAATTTATAGCCATGAAAAGCTGAACTATAGCAATGAAATAATTCCTTGGTAACATACAGACACTCTAATATGAAGCCAGTCCCTGACACTCATGGGCACACCCTCCAGTAACACTGATGTCCAAAACATATGATTGTCAGCATATTCCCAATACAGAACCATACAAATCTGTGCAACAGGAATGATTCCATGAGTATCGAGACTTGGCATCTTCAGGGAAGTGACTGGGCATACCAACTATAATCAACATTATCAGTTATTTTGATACAGGCGATTACTGACAGGAATGCCAAATGGAGGGACCTGGGTTCTGGAAAACATAAAAGGTCAAGAGGCAAGGAGCTGGGGGGTGAATAAAGAACCAGCCAATTCTAGCAAGGAACGAGGTTTAGTTTTCTCTCCTAAGTGGGTGGAGACTTCTCTGAATGCCACTGTTCTCAAGATGCTGGGCTTTGAACACAACTTCACAGAGCCCCAGGTTTTCAGGGAAGTGGGCGATTCCAACACAATGGATGGGCTTGAGCACCACATGAAGCTGAGGGTTTGAAGAAGATACTGCTGTCCCTCAGACTGCAGCTAAGAGTCTGTACATATTTATGAAAGGCTGCAGCCAGCTGGCCAAATTTCAGATGCCTCTCTCAACACTGAGTCCTTTCACTCAGTCTTTTATCTTTTATTACCAGATGAAAAAATAATGCAAATACATGTACTAGTTCAGCTATTTTTCTACAGCATGGAACTCGCATTATGCTTGCCAGGCTAGTATGTCAGATACATAAACAGATTTCAAGCAAAGCTCTTACCACTATTTTAATACTGCTTTGACAAGGTTTAAATGCACTTTAGATAACTGACAAAAACTACAGATTGCACACAGTTACACAAAAAGACTATTTTTTGATCCATTGAAGTGATAATACATGGAGGATTCCATACGCAAAAGCCATCTATTTCCTAAGGAGAAGCAAGAATTTGAGGGAAGGCACTCAAAAGACAAGACCAGTTCAGCCAGAATGAGTCTAGCAGTGAGTAACTCATGGCTGCCAGTCAGTAGATATGGAAATTACTTGTTCTTGAACTGCTCAAATGTCCCTAACTTCAAGAGTAATACAAAGTTAAGAAGAAAAAAAAAAAAAAAAATCCAGCTTCAAATACGTCAGTTTTCTGAGATAAGGAAGAAAAAACAATGTCTACAATTTATTTCACTTCACATATATAGAATCATAGAATGGCTTGAGCTGGAAGGGACTTGGAAGACCATTTAGTTCCCAAACCCCCACCATGTGCAGGGACACTTTCATTAGACCAAGTTGCTCAGACATCGAACCAGTCCTTAAACACTCTGAGGGATCCACAACCTCCCTTGGCAACTATGATAAACTGGAAAGCAATGGTTTCATCTGTTATACTAAATCCAAGGTTTATGTAGTTAAACAAGATCTCTTTTGGACAGACAGCATATATATATACCAGCCTCCAGTGAGAGCTAAGGAAAAAAAAAGACATAGAATTCCAATCATTAGATTTCAGAGGTATATTGCACACGTGAAAATTTTACTTACTTTTGCCACGCTCAGAAGTAAAAAACAGAGAAGAAAAACAAAGTGAGTATTGGCATGCCATTATGCCATAATGCTGTTGTTTTAGTTGCTTTAGCACAGAGTAAATAAAGGCATCAAATGTAGTTTTCTCTGACTTCCAGTAGTGTTACTACTTTTCCTTTTAGAGTGCTAAGCGCAATATAAAAACCTGCCAGGTATTTCATTATTGAAATAACCCAATCTATCCTCCTAAGTATAAAAACAATGATATGGAAGAACAGGATGCAGAACGTCTTTGAACACTTTCTCCTGAAGTTGTCAGCCTTGAACTCACAGCTAAGCTACCTCACAGCTATCATTACCAATTTTTAATATTGCATTAATTCACAATGAAGAAGAACAGGGTACTCACATTCCTTTGACTGTCCCACAAGCCTTTTCTGTCCTAAAGAGCTGATTGCAAACATGCCTCTTTTCCAGAATTTCCACATAGAATAGTATTGTCGTTCGACATGTTCTTCAACTTAAATTTGTGCCTTACTAAGTAACATAGAGAGATATGTACTGGCCCAAATTTGGCCCTTTTCAATGGAGAATCCAGATAGAGTGCCTTACCTGGTGATTACTTCATCCACTGCCAATGGAGGGACTGGGAGGGACTGGAGGTGCTTTATCTGATTTCTCAAGTCCACTTCATCTCTCAGAACTGCCCTCAAAATATCTCTAACAAAAATATCCCTCTGCCACATAACTCTTCAGCACAGCATCTGCTATTAGAAGTGAAGGCACAGCTCTCAGCACATTACCAATTCTCCAAGTTATTCCACTAAAAGCATGATGCCTGCAAAGTAGGTCCAACAATACTGCAGCTTCTCACATGCAGCCTTTCAGAAGGGGAAAGATATTTTAGAAAGTTATGCCTCTTATTTCCACTGTTAGAACCAACTGTTGGGGTACCAGCAAAAGGGGGTGAGATCAAGTCACAGATTCCATAAGTCTGAGCTGCCTTGGTGTGTGCTTGGGAATGTGCACAGTCCTGTAGTAGTCAAAGTTCAGACATTACCAATTTCACAGAAAACAGAACACCAACAGCTGCAACATTTATTCTCCAAAAAGTTATAAGGAAATATAAAAACAAACAACAACATAAATAAAAAGTAGAACAAAATTCATACAAATTGCTCAATATCACAATGTGAAGTACAACTGTAGTATGGGAGTAGTTTAAAATTTATTCCGAAATTGTCTGGGACAACTGGAGGCATGGTGAAAGGGAATGGTAAGGGGGAACCAAGTGAAAAAGTATGATAAAACCAGCAAGACAAAGTGGAAGAAAGTTCCAGTGGATGGAAATATACTAAGGAAGCAGCATTACAATTCTTATTTCAGGAAACCAAGGATACAATAAAACAGCTTCGGAAGGAATGCCTTGGGCTACTCAAAAGCAAATAATAACTGTTGGGTAACAGGGCAATGTTTTACAAAAATCTAGGAAATTATTTGCATAGCTGTGTGTGACCAGACCTGCCAACAATCACAAACTCCTCTTTATAAATGTTCAATGTCCCTCTTTATAAATGCTCAATAATAAATAACAATATGCTAAGGAACCATGTGTGCTATATTATAACAGACAAGTTTCCTGAGGGATTTTCCAACAACATGCAACAGGCAGGCCTACCAACAGGAGATTTTTTTTATTTCTAAATAAAGGAAACATGAAATGGCTATCATTTCATCATCCCAAAAAAAAGCAGAAAATCTTGTATTTCCATAAAGCATAAGACTTAATCTTTGGGAAGTTAAATCCTTTATTTATTAGGTGGTTTATTAGGCACTCAGAGCTTAGAAAGACAGTAGCCCAGCATGGGTCACATATGCTAGGAAACTACCTGATTTTTTTTTTTTTTCTAGATCTGGCAATAAGTCATCAATTACATTTTCTTTCCTGGGCTAATGAAAGGAGCCTTAGCCTTTCAAATTATTTAAGTAGTGGTTTTTTTTTAAAAAAAAAAGTAAAATATTAAGGACTTCTTTTAAATGACAGACTTCTATACACTGAATTCAAGGTGCTGAATTAACAGATATGAGCCATTATTTTGTTTATCACTTAACAGAAGAAACACACCCACATTACAGCTAAGAAGTCTTTCAACATGATCTGAAGCAGGTTCAATCCTTACTTTCCCTATTATGGTATATTGTATTTCTCAGACAGACTTTTTCCAAATGCAATATGTAAACATCACTAAAGTGCTAGAAAGTAAAGTTATTACTTCATTTCCTCCCCCCCCACTAAAGAGCAATCCTTCTCCATCTCCTATCCTCACCTTCTCTCATCAATCCTACAGACTTCAATCCTCAAATGAGACACTGTCTTCTCCCACTTCCCTGCCAAACCTGAAGTGCTTCTAGTGCTTGGTGATGTAAAACACAATTATTTTAAGAGAAGAACTGGAACTTCCCTCTTCCTTCTCCCCACCAACAAATTACAAAATCTTGGGGAGGGAAGAGAAGATAGGGATGGATTACATCCAGCTGGATCATTTTTTTGATCCAATTCACCACAAATACTAATGGCAATGTAGGAGATGGCATGGTACACGTTAAACATGTTAAATGCTAGGTCAGCTTATATCAAAGGCAGATCTGCACTCAGGAGGCATCCAAAACCTGAAAGGGACAGTCAGACATTATTTCTGTTCTTCTGTTCCAGGAACAACAGTGAAACCTCAACATTTGCCTTTCAAGTGCAATATTCTCTATTAGGGCTGTGCATTCCTAGAGCTAACGGGCACATACCTACACCAGGCTTAAATGAAAACATTAAAGTTCTCAGTGGCAATTAGGGACAGCTTAGTCTGGAGAGAATGCTAATTTATCATGTAAACCTGAAAATAATATGAAAGATTAATAGCTGTAGGCACAAATCTTAGCAAAGAAAAGTATTTCAAATTGTTCGCATCCTGCTTGTGATCTCACCACTACAACCTACTTGTAAAGAGTTGCAAAGAAGTTAAAATTAATATTTTGATTTACTTTTAATTAGGAAGTTATTTTTCATATGAAAAAGCCCACAGGTTTACAAATACCCTTTTAAAGCATCATAGCAATTTTGTCACAAAAAGCAGCAGCAGCATTTGTGATGGTCATTTCCTTGTATTTCCTATACTTCTCAACTAAGAAGTTCACCAGGACGACCAAGTTTACCCATATAAGATCTTACAGAAAAAAAAGAGGTCCCCATTCTTTTTTCACCCAGACACATGCTCCAATTTCACCTTATAGTCATGATATTTTAAGTTACTAAACCAAAATTAAGGCCCCCAACAGTTCACTACAGAATCTGGAGCTGCTCGTATGTGAAGGAATTGGATAAAGTCCTTTCTATCCAAAAGTATAGTTGAAGATTTTTAGAACTGCTGGTAAGACTGCACAATTACTTTGCTATCGAATCTGAAGGCACTTGGTTTTCCTAGCCAATGCCTAAATCTTACAAGAACTTTCCAAGATGACAGTTTATCATACGATATATCAATGCAAACACACGGCATAGCTCAAAACCCAGTCCCCAAATGCTGTGCAAGGAGACTTCTGACATAAAGCACCCACTGGAACACAACTGAAACACCAAAAGAGCTTTGTCCTTACCCTCAAATCATAGTATCACTTCACACAAACCCACAGCATTCTTTCAGGGGGCCACAAGAAAAATTGGCATTCAAGTGCATTAGGCCAATTAATTACTTTGATCTGGAGAAAACCATTTTCCATAATGTAGCTCAGTAGAAATTTAACCAATCATGATGGTAAAAAACCAGTCGTAATGAAATCTTAATATTTGCTAGTCATAAAATACATACCAAACATGTGATAAGGGAGACATTCAGACAGCTAGAGGCTTTTTAACAAAGCATACTCTCACACTTGAAACGAGAATCCGAGTTCAAAGCTGCTGCAGAAAGTCCTTTTCCCCTTCCCTCCACGGGTTTTGGAGCCACCAGTAAATTGCACACAAAGCAAATCTTTCCATCTTACTTTAAAGAAACTTTACAATAGTCTTCCTTTCTCCTTAAGAAATAAAATCAGCAGAAGATAGTAATTATTGTCCCAAAGCAGTATATTTCAATCCTCTAAATATAAGTTAAACATGTCCATTGCATATTTATTAAGGAGGAAGAAGTTTTACCAGCAAAATTCTTTATTCTTACACACATTACATTACTCTTTTCATGCCAGGAGGTAGATTTCCCTAAAGGAACACTCACTGTCAGCAGCAGAAGCATTGAAGCTATGGCTATGAACCACTTTAAAGCAGACATATACAAAATACCACTGAGCCTTCAGCACTATGGCAATACTTGCTCGCTTTATCTTCCAATTTCATTCATTTTCTTCTTCAAATGTTTGTTTACAGTTATTGAGACCCTGCAAAAAAAATGCCTCGATTATAATTGGTAAGAACTTCCAGTTGAAAAGTATGCAGTGTAAGGGCCTCCCCCAACTGAAGCAGTCAACCACTGCAACTTCCAGGGTCCTAATCTCTAATATGTAGTTCAGAGAGAGTGAAGTGGAAAAGAAATGCTGTGAAGTAAAATCCCAATGGCATTCAAGCAGCTCAACATTAAGGTATGTGGACTCTGTTAAAAACCTATTGTTAAACTTCCCACGTCACTCAAACCCATTTTTACTGTTAACACCAGAAGGAACACGATGTGCACTCTTCTTCCTACAAACTTAAATTTACACTATTAACTATTGTTAATAATCTAAATATCTTAGTACAGTCAAATAATATGAGAGAGCAAATCCACAATGTCTGCAAACCAGTTCCTAGTCTTGCATACACCAGAAGTCTCAGAGCTCTGTTTTCACAACTCCTAGGCACCACAAACTAGGTTGAGAATGGTGTTTTTTCACATGCTGGAGACCCTTAATTAAGCAATGTAAAATCTTTACAAGTTCTGCAGCCTTACGTACAACAGACAAAGTAGTAAGATGTTACCTGCCAGGCAGATATTACTCTAAAGATATCCTTTTAAGGCAGGAAAAGTAGAAGATATTTTACACAAGATATTTCTAGTTCACCGCTATTCACTGAAGTACAGCTCAGTGATAGTCTAGGAAATCACTAACTACACTCAGTAAATGCAGAAAATAACATCCTACATTAAATGAGAGTTAAACAAATTACCCATCTGTCATGAAGAGCAATAGCTTTAGCTTTCTTTTCTTTACTCCGTGCTTTCCATTACAGTGACAAGCGTTAGTAAAACGTCTGAATTAGAAATCAGATGTGAAGATGGTAATTCGCTGCAGCAGCAGCAGCCTCAGTTTGGGCACCACGGCTCTCCTCTCTCGCCAGGTGCCTGAGGAGGCACAGGCAGGCCGGCCGCTGCTGCCCACGGCCATGAGCACCGCGGCTCTTCTGACAAAACCCCTTCAGACACTACAGACACATTCGCCTTCCCAGCACTGACCTCTCACAGCTCTCCTGATATCGCAGAACAAACAAATTAACTCAGAGGCCAAGGCTGCCGTGGACACCCCCTTCTGCAGCGTGGCCGGCCCGCACCGATCAGGTCCCGGGGCGCTGGGGGGACAGCCGCGCATGGAGCCAGCGGGAGCAGCGCCCGCCGGGGCTCCCCCGGCCCAGCCGTGCTCCCTCAGCCCCCAGCGCGGCCGCCTCCCGCGCCTCGCCCCGGCCGCGCCAGCCGCCGCTCACCCAGCTTGCCACGGGACTCCTCCAGCTTCTGGATCTGGTTCTCCAGGAACA
>WEKY01062671.1:18212-35511 GCA_013390045.1 Picathartes gymnocephalus
CCCGCCCCCGCCGGGCCCCGCCCTGCACCCCCGCTATTGGGCGGTGCTGCCGAGGCCCCGCCCCTCACGCAGCTCGATTGGCCCGTCCCAGATACCGCTCCGCCCCCCGCTCCTCTGAGCCGCCGGAGGTAGGCGATGTCCCGCCTACATGCGTCCCTTCCTGATTGGAAAGTGCTGCTTGAGGTCCCGCCCATCCGCCCAGCCTCGTTGGGCAGAGGCACCATGGCCCGTGGGAACAGCACAACGCTATTGGTCAGACCGACTGTCAGTTGTCGGGCTGGGGCCGGTAGGCCGGTTGGCAGCAGTTCCCCAGAAATAGGAAAGGGCTTCATTCAGGGTTGTTTCCGCAATGCCTGACCAGCATTGGGGAACGGCAGTTCCTCCAGCTTCGCTGGGAAACACTGCTCTGAACACACTAAAATATCTTTGCTCTAGAATTCCAGAAGATAGTCTGGGTTAGCTGTTTCTGCTTGTAGTGCCGGGGGCTAGGAGCGTGTCTGTGCTCTCCCGCATCAGGCGATGTGTCGGTCACCCGCGATGGGTGAGGTCCTTGCGCGGCCCCCGGCGGCGCTGGCAGGGGCGCTCCGGCACCAAGATGGCGGCGGCAGCCGAGCTGGGGGCGCTGGGGCGGCGCTGGCTCTGCTGGCTCCTGGGGTTGCAGGCGGTGAGAGCCGGATCCCGGGCTGAGCGCGGCTACAGTTCCTGGGAGAAAGAGATCGGGTGTGAGGGCGGGGGAGGCGGAGTGAGACATATCCCGGTGCGGGAGGCGCGGGCGCCTCCTTCCTCTCCTGCGGCCGTGGCCGCCTCTTTTGCTGTCCATGTTGGAGACTGGTCTCTGCTTCTGTCTTCTTCCTAGAACAGTTTGTATTGGTGCTGGTTTTGCTTTAATATAGTAAATTATTTGGTGAAAACAAAGTAACAGTGTAACGTGTATTGGGAGTCAAAGCTTTGAAGGAGAAAAGGCTGATGAAATGAGGCGCATCAGTTGCTGCGTAGCTGAAATTCTCTTGTTCTGATGGGAATTTACTTTCGGAAGTGTGAGGGTTTTTTCCCAGTCCCAATCAGAGACATTTATTATGATTAGTACATTTATTGTTTCAGGATAATATGATAGTTAAGGTACTAAAAATTGAGTAAAATTATTAGGGAGAGAGACTTTCTTCTATTTTTTTCCTTTACCTATCTATAGTTTTATTCTCAAGGTGTTTGGAGCTTGCTATGCAGCCAAAACCGCTTGAATGATGAATTACCGTGTAATGGAGTCTTTAGTCACTTTCATACACTACTAATATTTTGGCTGATACTTTCTCACACGCACACAACCCGAAAAAAATCCTCGGGAGAGTGTTGGCCTTACCTTACAGTCTGCTGGGCAAAGGTGTGAGGACAGAGGCTACTGGAAGCAAAGTGACAGTGCCAGTAGCCCTGTTACTGCTCCAAGCTGAACAGATTCAAAAGTGGTAAAAAGATGACAGTAAAGCATCAAACGGGTGGATGGCAAGCAGCGTGGTGCGAGAAAATTACTGTAGTTACTACCATCATTAATTTAATAAGTGGACCATAATTAAAATGTAGCTTCAGCAGTGTTTGGAATGCTCCTCAGGGGCTTTTTATGCTACTGTGTCACTGTTGTATTTCTTATTGCCACTGTCTCTCAGAAAACATAAATACTTAAAAAAGATAAATACTAAATATTAAAAAAACTTAATACCTTGGTAAAAATCCTAAAAAAGGATAAATTATTCCAGTAGAACAGGGTTGCATTTTTGCTTGCCTGTTGTCATATAGTGCCCTGTAGGAAGAAGAAAAATAGCTTTCTGCCTGACAGAACAGTGATTTCAGAGTAGCTTTTTTGTTTATTATACTTCTCTGTTCATGCCTTAACACATTGGGTTTTTTATCAGATACCAAGAAACAGAATAATCAGGCAGCTAATATATTTTTTACCAATTCCCAATCCATAATATTTTCTATCTATCACAAAAGTGACATGTCTTTCCTTCAGCTGTAGGTTGGCCACTTCAGCAGAGGAAATGGGTTTTGTCTCTACTTAACTTGGCTGTGCTGCATGGATTAGATGACGTGTGAATGTGAGGAGAAGTCTGTTTTGCTGAATGACAAACTTAGTTTTTCTTCTGTACTTTCCTGTTTGGCCCAGCATAATTCTTGTGAGTCTTGGCCTGTTACCATCCAGTTGAGTTTGCTGGTGCCCTGACACTCATCTCTGAACGCAGAGGTGCTGATTGTTTTGTTGGTGCTTTGGATGTAGTAGGTTTTGCCTGGGGTCTTTCACCCAGACTGAAAAGCATCTGGGAAAGTCACCTTCTTTCTCTCCTTTCTTAATCCCTTCTCTCACTTTTTCCCCTCCAAAGCACGCAGCTGGAAGGGAAGGTTTTAAGCCAAGATGTGAGAAATCCATTTGGAGAAAAGTGGAAATGTGAATTTGCTACAAGAAAGTCATGGAGGTGCTGGAGTGAGCCCAGAGAATGACAGTGGAGCTCAGGAAGGGTCTGGAGCACCAGTTGTGTGAGGAACAGCTGAGGAAGCTGGGGGGGCTCAGCCTGGAGGAAAGGAGGTTCAGGGGGAATTTACCAGTCTGTAAAACTGCCTGAAAGCAGGGTGTAGCCTGGTGGGGGTTGGCCTCTTCTCCCATAGCAAGTGATGGGATGAGAGAAGATGGCCTCAGGTTGCACAAGGGGAGGTTTAGATAGAATATGAGGAATAATATCTTCACTGCTTCCTTTGGTGGTCAGGCACTGGAATGGGCTGCCCAGGGAAGTCGTGGAATCACCATCCCTGGAAGTGTTCAAAAGGCATGTGGATGTGGCACTTGGGACAGGGTTTGGGGGTGAACACCGTGGTGCTGGTTAATGATAGGACTTAATGATGACCTTAGAGATCTTTTCCAACCTTAGTGATTCTATGAGAACAAAACCCAAATATCATTTAAGTGTTATGATTGGTTGTGTTGTTTTTGCTGCCCATAAAAAGCAGAACTGGTGTTTTACATAGAAGCCATGTAACTGAATTTCCTGCTGTAATGTATTGCTAATAAATCAGAATTGCAGGTTTTTATCTGTGCTTCCACTTACAGCATATGCAATTTTCCTGTAACATTAATGCAAACAAAAATTGAAAAATAAATGAAATTAAAATCCTACCTGTATGTCTTGTTGAGCAGTTTGGTTAATTTCATCACTTCCTGGTTGTGTTTTTCCCCAGCTTAGCTGTTACATATCTTTCCAAGAGTGTTTTCAGTGATCAGAAACTTAGTGAAATTCTTTTTGAAGAGGAGGCTATGGAAAGCTGTAGCCATGTACATTTCAGCTGATTCATTACCTTTGAATGCAATAAGAAAGTTAGCAGCAGGAAAGCAGTAGAGCTGTCAGAAGTATATCTAAATTAGTTTTGGCAGGTCCGATGCCTTGAAATGTACACGTTATGAGTGTCTGGAATTCCCTTTTGGTTTAAGACCCTTCTTCTCAATAGGGTGGTGTTTTGAACCCTTGGCCTGACCATTTAGGCATTACTGTAAAACAGTCACAAGAGACTTACTCCTTCTTTCTAATCATTAAAGCACTTAAAGTCACCTTTAAAAAAAAAAATACTAAAGTGTAACACTGTATTGACTTTCAGGTAAGTGTTTATGGAGCACAGTTGTCATCAGAAGCTTGCAGAGAGCTGGGCTTCTCCAGTAACTTGCTGTGCAGTTCTTGCAACCTTCTTGGGCAGTTCAGTCTGAATCAGTTGGATCCGTTCTGCAGGGAGTGCTGCCAAGAAGAAGCACAGCTGGAAACTAGAAAGGTGAGTTTTGGACCAAATCCCTTGTGGAATAATTTAACATGTCATGTTTATGAGATTTTTCATAAAAAAAAAAAAAAGAGAATCTGGATTATCATTTCAAGAGGAAAATGTAACATTTATTCATAGCCCAATATACATCTATAGGGTCTAGATTTGCAGATTTGCAATGCTGCTGTAAAATAATGTCCCTGTACCAACAGGGGAATCTTTGGTTCTTTGGCAGCCCTTCTCTGGTGTGACGTGACCAGATTTGGGAACTAAATCCAGCTTCTTTTAAGAGGAAAATACATGGGATTGGAAGAGGGCAGAAGAAGAGAATAAGGAGAGTGGTGCTTGATGACAGCTCCTGCTTGGTCACTGACCTATAGCGTAATGGCCAGGAAAGCTTACTTCAGTCCCAGGGAACAAAAGGCTGGCGCAGCCTCCAGGGCAGTTCCTGAAGTGGCACAAGTCTGATAGGAGCAGGACTGCTCAGCTCCATCCTGCAGTGGTGAGAGCAGCTGGATATTTTGGGATTGATCTCTTCAGAGCTCATGCTGTGCTTCGATCAGTTTAAGGCAAAAGCTTTTGTTTATCTGTAGTAAATAAATAACTGTATTCCTTAACGTATGTTATCAATGAAGAATTTTTAGAGTTCTTGAAACATGTTTTCTAATATGTGGTAATTTAAGAGTGTTCTAGAATATAGTGAAGACCAATCATCAGGAAAGTAGAGGTTTCAAGGATGAGAGGTGCTGAAATTATTTTTAATGGCTAGGAGATAGTGAAATAACTGACAACATGAAATTAATGAGGAAATCTAGCAGGTTTTTCTTGTCAATTACATTCAGCCTAATATTTAAAAAATAATGACTGCCTTTAATTTTTAATAAAACCACTGATTACAGTGTTAGGTACAATATATTAAGTATCAAGAAGCAAGTGTTTGAGATTGGCAGAGAATTAATAATTAGTAGTTTCCTAATATTGACAGACTTTTAAGTTGTAAGTTTTATGCATTAACAAAGTAATATTTCAATACAATCCTTATGGAACTTGATATGTAAGGCTTTTTCTTTGCTAGATATATGAACTTTGAAAAGGAAAGTGTGCCTCTGGGGAAAGCTCCAGTTCTTTTACATGTGTATACATGTATATATAAATATGTACATATCTATACATATGCATACACAAAACCTGAAGTTTCAGAATAAAGTCTAATGAGATGTATTAACAGAAAATGGCAGAATAGAAAGGGTCTCCAGTGTGCTGGCAGCAGCAGCAAGGCTTCCTGTCCTCGTGTAAGGAGAGGATGCTTTAATTTGCTCAGGTAATATTCTTAAAGTTTTGCCTCTGTGCATAACACGTAGCACAAGAACTTATGGAGCAGGACAATTTCTGTTGTCATTTGATGGGAAAATAAGATAGAGGAGCCATGTTGCATTTCTGTCAATGTAACTTCTGAGAAAAATATCTTAAAAATTTCTCAATAACATACTTAAGGATGTAAGTTAGTTTGTACCGTAAACATTGCATTAATAAAAGTTGGATCAAATAACATAAATTAGTAGATATTCTTCTGAATTTCCTGAATCAGACAGATTTCATTGTGTGGATAATTACACTTTCTGTGTAAGGATAAGCATATGCCATTTTGTGGTCAGGATTTCACACTGTAAATATTATTAGTCTGAAAACTTTTTTTATTTTAGTCATGATCAATGTAGTAAAATAAATAACACAGAGCTGGACAGGGTGTCAAGGGTGTTTCACAAATTCCTTCACAGTGGACCAGATTTCCTTGCATATTCACAGGAAGCAAGAAATTGTGTAAGTTATTGGGTTTTTAATCTGTGTTGTTTTACTCAGTTTCGTTTTCTGCTTGGGCTTTGTAGTAAATGTGAACAATATACATTTTGATTATTACTTTATCTTTTCTTATTTCTATGACATTTCTGAAGAAATGTAATACCAATGATATTTGAGATTTGGAGCTAACATGGTAACCATCTTGAATTATAGGAGTGGTTATGATAGTATTTTCATACATTTTCATATCTGAGTGCATATTTCATATCTGAATGCAGGCTTTCCATATTGTGTGCATAAATAGAAATATTGGATTGTTCTAACATTATGATTATATGGTTTACTATAGTATCATTTATAATTTTCTTATGAATGCTGTTTCAGAAAGTGGAAATTTTTTATACTGTTACTACTGCTTAGAAATGTATATTTCAGATTTGGTGACTGTTTGCAGGTTTTACTTTTTTTTTTTTTTAAACTCCTACTCAGTAACTTCTCTTGAAGACTAGTCAGTGGAAAATTAGTGTTTGGAGACTGTTAATATCTCTAACAGATTGTATTCAGAATCATCACATTTTGGATTGACTTGTGTTTTAACATAGTGCTGGTTTTAACAGGTCTCTGTAATTGAGCTTAAAATTTTACTATTACATTAAAACTAACAATATTTTTAGTAGCTTCTTGCTAAACAAGAATTTTCATGCTAGGTATGCAGAATATGAAAACTGAATGCTGCCCTTTGATATAGTTTTTCCTTTTTTCGTTTTTTTCCCCTGTTACCGCAGAAATCTTCTTTCTAATGATGATTTGATAGCAAAGAGTGAATGAATGTTGAAAGTTTTTAAAGGCTTTTTTTTCTACCTTCCTGCTTGTAGAATTTTTCATCTTTCTCTGAAAACCTGCATCTCAGTGTAAGATGTTTGACTTTCTGATTAGCAGCCTGGCAGGTTGCTGAGCTCCAGTGCTCTGGGTTTTGCTAAAGCTGTGAGTCTGTGCTTGAACATCCTCCGCATACATAAATCGTTCCTCTCTGAGCCCAGTATGTGGCGTAGCTTGCTCCTTACCTGAGCAGGTAGTGGTTCCCATGAGGTGGCACAGCTGGTTGGTTGTCTGTGCTACAAACAGACTTGCCAACTACTGAAGTTCCAGGACATGCTTCAGGATTTTAATTTTATTCTCTTTGCAATTATGTGGCAAATATTAGAAATGGGGAAAGCAAGACTTCATTTATTGCATGACTCGTGTCTGAGTTCTAAATGAGAATTAAAATTAAAGGTAATAGTACATCTATCTGAGAATTTTTACATAATTGCTGCTTTTCACAAATGATCTGTGAAATATCCTCAGGGCTAAAAATATTTCATGCTGCATAGTATCAGTGCAAGCTCAGATGAGATGTTTACAGATTTGAACTGTTTCATAGCCTTGAAAGAAGTGTATTTATTAATTCTGCTCTTGTTATTGGTCCAGTAGTTTGTGAATTGACATTGTGGAAAATAGCTGTGAGATATTCTTGTTACACAAAATTTGTCTTGCTCTGAACTTCTGCTGACATCTGTCCAGTGAAATATATTAATTACTTCATAATTGGACTGTGGGTAAAATGAAAAAATGTTTTGGTTATTTTCTCCTCCTCTAGAGATTTTGTATGCAGTCTCACACTAATTCAGAAGCCAGCTTAAACAGTAATGCTTTAGACAGCTGCAAGTTTTAAGCCTCAGTCTGTCAGATTCAGAGTACTGCTGGTGTGTAAAACATAGAAGGATGAAATGGAGGTGAAGCTAACTGCGCGTGAAATGGTAGTAGCAGGAGAGATTGTCCATATTTTGCAGTAGCTGAAAATAGCTGCACTCCATCTGCAGCTTCACTTAGGCTGTGTGATAATTTCAGACATAGCTATAAGCATATTCCATTAATTGTATATTATAATCTTAGATTTATCTCAACAATATATGCGTGTCAAAATCCAAATTGATTTTTAAAATCAGCTCTGCGATAAAATTTGCAATACATTAAATTTCACAGTTGCACTGTGCAGGATTGCTACAACCCATAAAAGTTACCATATATCTAAATGGAGCTTTGAAAAATACATTTTGCTCACTAATATGTGTTGAACTTTAGCATTTTAAATTTCTACTATCAAGTGTTTGTTGTACTGTAATGTTAAAGTGTTTGGTGACTTAGAAAACATGACACCAGGTGTAATGACTAGGTGCTTCTTCTATTAAAAGAAACCAGGAAAACAAAGTGAAAGCTTTCTTAAAACTCCACCCTTTTGCATGTGTAGAATTCTTAAATGTGCTCTTATGAATTATAAGGAGAAATAAGGTGACATTCTTGTTCAGACTTATTCTTTAAAACTCAAAAAATAGTTTACAAAACTCATAATAATTGCTGGAAGTAGAATAACTTGAAGTGCTTTTAATGCTTCAGGCTACTCCTGTGTGACCCAATTTACATTCATTTTTCAGGTTTGTTTTTTTCTTTTCACTACACTAATTAAAGTGCTACACTCAAATTGCTGTTGACTGCCTTCTTGTTCTGCCAGAGGCTCTTAGCATGAATAGTTCCACTCTCATTGGAACTTCTGGTTTTCAGCTCAGTGGTAAAAACAGAGAACTATTTAGAATTCATTGACATCTCAGAGTTGTAAAGTAAGTGTAAGTCATATCAATGCTTACAGAAATTAATTAGAATTTTAGTTTACTTCTTCTAGCTGTTTCTCAAAACCCACATCTTTTTCTGTCTTTTGATGGGTTCTGTAAAATCTCCTGGATACTTCATAGAAAATCAAATTATGTTTTTACATCACTGTATTTCTTATTTCTGTAATGTTACACAAAAATGGTTCAAATTCATTGGTGTTCTAGCAAGTGTGACCTCAAAAATAGTGTGATTCAATGACAGCATATTTTATTTAACATTCAAGTAAATAATCAGAACTTGTAATTAAGACTAATATGTCATATGATCTCCTTTCAAAGTTTGCTTTTAACTAAGTGTCCCATGCAGTTCATACAGGAATGATTTTATGGGCTATATTGATAGGGAAGTTAGGGGAACTGAGGTGATACTGTTCTCTCTAATTGAGAAAGTCTCTTACCAGTACTGTTACTTCAAAATATTGTTCACAACCATTCCTTGTACTAACAGTGTGCTGCAATGGATGTCCTTCTCGAGAACTTTACCATGTACACTCTTCCCCTTCCCTCTGTACATGATGTTATTGGCAATGAAAATTAATGTTAACAAGAAGTAGTTCTAGATAAGGAAGGTGCAGCTAACTAGTCAATGCCTAAGACAGAAATTTACTGCCTTTTGTTTGGTTCAGATTCACCAGTTGTTCATCTCTGTCAGATAAACTAAGATAAAATACATTATCTGTCTGTAGTAGGGTAAACCTTACCCATGGAAGAGTTCTATCTGATCTTATCAGTGAAAAAAAAAGGTTAGGGAAACTCTAAATGTGAATTTGCTAAATGTAAGTTTCAGGTGTTGATGTGCATCTGTGCTGGTGAATGGAATAGGTTTAGCTAATTTAGGCTGACCTTCATCTAGATAAAGTACTGGCATTTGACTCTACATTTGTTGAAGAAACTTCAAAAAGTAAAAGTCTCAAAATTAATGAAATGCACAAGGTCAGGTATCTCATGAGATCTGTTCACTGTTTTCTTTGCAACTCTAAGATGCTTTATATTTTAACAAAAGCACAGCCTGGAGAATAAAAGAGATGTTTAGAGATTCTACTTGTAGAGGTAAGTAGGTGGTTAGATAGAATCAGATGGTATAGTCTACAATTGAAGCTTGGCCTGTTAACTTCCTGTCTGTACTCTTTCACTTGCATATTTCTGACTAGGTCCAAGTGAGAGCCTGTACATAGGAGCCCTTTTTCTGTCGCCCTTCTCTATTCCACTCTGCTCTCCACCCTCACTCAAATTGGGGCTCACACTACTTAATCCAGGCGACAGCTCCGGAGGTCTTAGGTTGATGGTTGCTCAGCTTCAGCATTTTCTTTCTTACCCTTGTGCCAGATCTCTTGCTCACATGAACTTACACCAAATATTGCAGAGACCAAAGTTAATAAAAACAGGCTGCCAGGAGCAGAAGCTGGTTTGGAACTTTTTGAAAGTTTCTAGAATCCTGCAAGGAGGATATTATTTAACTCCAAAATTAGTGATGGATGACACATTTCCTGTATGCTGAAGAATATAATAGTAATGCACAACTATGTTATGTATGTACAGAATAAAGTCTCCTTTGAGTCTCCTACTCAAAACAGAACTCCAAGTTCTGAGGATCTCCAAGAATGCGTATTATACAGTCTTAGTAAATTATTTCAGTGCTTAAACAGAGTCATTGTGACTTTTTTTCATCCTTATACTCTGTTGGAATTTCCTTCCCCACAAATAAATGAGACTTTAGATTCTGCAGCTTTTTTCAGAGCAATTTGCCTGTAATACATATCACTAATCACAGGAGTAGCGCTATAGTTCACATAACTAGTTTTTGACTGTTAGACTCTTGTTTCCACACTCCTTTTTAGAGTTAGGCATCTCCCTTCACAAGATAATGAGCTGTCAGTGGTAGAAGTTGCTTTGTTGCTAAATTTACTGATGACATCAGTTCAGAATGATGTGTGTGTGTAGCAATGACTTTCTTGGCTTTCTGTATTACAGAGCAGTAATTCATAATGTTCTTGGCAGTGAGGTTTTCTGACTGCTCCCTGTTAAACCCAGAGATTCTTACTCATGTTCTGCCTCCAGGAAAACAAAAGACAAGAGTGATTTTTGAAAACCTTGAGCACATATAAGTGCATTCTCTCCCATAGAAAATACTTTATAGTTCATATCTCAGTGTATATTCTTTTAAAGTTTTCTAGTGTAGAAGATTAGTTTTCTAGTAAAAGTCACAAATGAACTGCTAGTTAGAAGAGTTTAGGAAAAATACTAGTTAGAAGAGTTTAGGAAAAAACAGAAGTTTCCAACAAAATCTCTTTTTCTTGTAAATTTCTCAGAAGAAGAAATATTAATTAACCCGTTTTGCTTTGTGGGTGTGTGGATGGAACACAGTAAAAATTAAGTTGCCTGCTTTCATAAAAGAGATCACTTACCATATTTTTTAGCAGTGCCATTTTGCACATACCAAGGAACTTTGGCCATTAAGAATAATAACACCCGTATTTTTCCTGAAATTTTTTGAAGTTGATAGGAGATGAGGTGCTGTTTTCTGCAGACCTGCTTGTATCATAATATGAAATTAGAATTGCAGTGAATTTCATAAAAACACTGTTTACATTGGAAAGAGAGCTATTACTAAATATTTAGTGGAAGATAATCTTGTACCTGAGGCAACTGAAAATTCTAGCGGTATAGCTGTAGTCACAAGTTTGCTTTTCTGCTTGTTCTCAGAACTTAACTATATTTTTGAAACTGTTTGATATTAGGAGAGGACAGTACACACATATCGGAGAGAATCTAGGTACCATAAAGCAGCTACTGACCCTTTTGTGGCTCTCTCTTAACAGCCTTTTTCATTTAATCTTTTAAGACATGCTAGTTCTGTCAGCTGATTACAAACAGCTGTACAAATCCAGCCTGGATGACACTTTGTAACCTGTGTCAGGCAGGGTCATCCTGAGTCAATAGTTACAAGAAAGCAGCGTGCAAAGCCTAAGAGTCATAGAAGTAAAGTTAGGTAAAACTTGCTGTATTTTATTAAACTTTTTTGTCACCTTTGATCTATCATAATTTTATTATGATCAAGGAGCAGTCTCTGTTCAATACCACTTTTTGCAGGTCAGTTTGGTCTGAATTCCTGTTAGGTTGTAAACATTAATGGTTTCATAGCAGGAATGTCACTTTTCTTCTGGAGTCTTCACCATGAGTAACTATGATAACAATACCATATCAATGTGCAAATGAAGCACTGCTGGAAATGTGTCTTGCAGAAGTTGCTTCAATTATCTTCCTAATAGCAGGTGAAATGTTTTCTTTCATTTAAGTTGAAGTTCCTTATTTTTACAACGCATATTTTTAACTAGAACAGTTCTTACGCAAAAAGGTGTTATTTTGCTATAATTAGCACTCTCCTTCATAATTAAAGCAGACATGACCAATAACGTGCTTGTCTCTTTTCACTTGTGAAGAGTCATCCTGATTGCGTCAGTATGAACTGTTACAAGAGTTTCAGGTGCTTTCCAAAAACTTTTGAATGAAATTGAGCTCAAGTTGATGCTTTGGAAAAGATGAGGGAAAAGTTCAGATAGTGTCACAGTAACCTTAGAAAACATGCTATTAGAATGTTGTAAAAAAAAGCTAAGTTCTTTTTATAGATGCAGACATGAATCAGCCTGGAAATCTGCACTTGTTTTGGATGTTAACATGGATACTAGTAATCGTTTAGAGTCTTTATTTCATTGCTTTCATGAGCACTGAAACAAGTGAAGCATTATTTTAAAATGAACTGACTCATGAGTTAAGCATTATTTAATGAACTGACTCGAGATGTTTGTGTGCCTCCATGCTGAGTGATGCATGTCATTCTTATTAATACTTGAACACAGTGACTGCCTTCACAAGGAAGTTTGGAGAATGTCTGCTCTGGACACAATGAGTTGGTAGATATTAACAACTAGGCTTTTGTGGTGGGCTAAGTGATGCAAATAAATGTGGGTTTTTTGCAAAAGACACCTTTGTTTAGAGTTATAAATGAAGCCAGTTGATTCTTCTTTTTTTTCTGGTCTAGCCATCGAGAGAGCAGCTGTTTGTCCCAGCATGAATCTAAACCTTTTTGTACCAGAACAGTTGGGTTTCAATTATGGAAGAATTACAAGCTCAAAATTTAGACATCAATGAGCTGTTTCCTTTGTTAAATTTCTATCAGATATTGGTCAGGAGTTACAAACTGGGAGTAGTGAATAGTTACAAAATGTCTTACATATTTTACATTCCTACAGTGATCTTGTTCCATAAAAATCCTTGTTTGGAAGGAAAAAAATTACTAACAATAATTTGCAGTAATAAGAATTCTAAAATGCTCATTTGACTGTTGCCCTGAATTTGAGTGTGCTTAGCTTATGATAGATTTACATAAAATAGTTAATTACTAAATAGAAGGCTATTTATTCCTTTGTCTACTTCTTTATACTGACATCTTGATAGAAAAATGCAGATAACTGTCAGTATCAGAGAAACCAGTATAAATGTTCCATGGATTACTGGACGTGCAAAGGAGTATCTAAATCTAGGATTGCTGATAGAATTGTTGAATATTTTTTTAAAAACGACAGAGACAAGGTAAGTGAAGTTTATGAACCCCTGTGCCATGTTTCCTCCGTCATTGTAATTACTTCATGTTTAAATTCCAGAGGAACTTCAATTATGCAAGCTAGTATCTGAGCTGTTTATCACAGCCTTTTTTAATTAAAACCTTGTTTTGAGTGGTGAAAAAGCTTTTTAAAAGTCGGGTATTTATGATAATCTTTTGAGTATTGTTTCATAGCATTCCTGGGTTTTAACAGTCACATCTTAGGTTTTTATCTTAAATACCATGTTTAGTTGAAAACGTACCTGTAGTTAAGCAAATTTCTGAGATGCTGTTCTGAACAGATAATGCAGTGTAACATTCTCTTTTCAGTTTCCCATGAAAGTAATGATTATTGATTAGTTCACACCAAGAGAGAAGTTGTAATTTCCCTGCAAATGACTAGAGTATCTCTTATGTACTAATTCATAGTATTTAAGCAAAAAGTGAGTTGGCACTGAATCAGAATTTGAACATTTATCGTCACGATAGGTGACGAAATGTTAATAAAATTGTCTTTGAGATTTGTGACGTATCACGTGTGGTTCGCTTTTTCAGAGTGGTTCATGAAGGTTAGTTTTAATTACTTGTGTTCACAGTTCATATTTTAAGTGAAATGTGAATTTATGTAATTTTAATAAGGTTATATTTTTCTATACCTAGACTTGCACATTTGTTATGAAAACACTGTTTAAAAGAACATGAAAGTAGAGGTTGTAATTGTCTATGGAAGGTAATGAATTAAATAAAAAAAATTTAAATTAAGCTTATTCTGTCTGTTTATCTATAAACAGTGGGGTTTAAGGCTTAGAAGGATGTGATTTGGTATGCAGTATTATATATAGTATATATACGATGTGTAATATTAAAATGCCTAATTTGGAGTATGAAATTCTATTTTAGTAGCTGGAAAATCTGTTAATTTATTTAAGATTCAGCAAACTATAGAATCATTTGCATGTTGCAAAAAAGAAAATCACAAAATAGTCTAAAATATGACAGTATGCAGATAATTAGGTGAACGGTTTTTAAATTTAGATATTATATAAAATAGAAATTAACTATATTTTAAGAAGATTGAATTCAAGTATCTTGTATAGCTGAGAGAACTGATTGACATCTAAGTGCAAGTATCAGAGTTAGCCAAGGATATACATATTACTTCACCTAAGGCATGTTAATGTGATCTGTCCTCTTTCTGTAAACACAGTGAACTAAAATCAGCCAATAGCTCAAATGAGAAATTTGAAGTCACTGCCTTATCTTTATTATTTCACTGTCCAAGTTAGGTTTAAAGTGGAAACTAAAATTTCATTTAATGAGATTTTCCTTAGTATCTTTGGGAAGGAAGGAATCGTTTTTCTATTACTAGACCATAATTCCCATTGTAACATGTCCATTTTTTTAAATGAAACTTTGCTTACACCAACAGTATGTGTTAAATGATTTTTTTTTTCATTTTTATATTTTTTGTATGATGAATGAAAATGATCATGTATCTTGAGTGAACAGTCAGTTGTTGCATAATCAGACACGTCTGGAACTGTGATTCTGTCCAGGATCTTACTTGTAATTAGCATCAACAGAATAGCATATTGTCTCCTCAGAGAAAATAGTTCAACAGATAACACTAAAATATGTTACTATATTACTATTTATAAATAAACTAGTAATTTAGATTACTTTTGTCAGTAACAACTTCTGTTTATTATTACAGCTTTATGCAGGAGCTGTCCTAGAAGTATGTGGATGAAAATTGGGAAGGTTCCCTCAAGTCCAGGGTAAGTAAAGCCACTAATATTCCTTCAAATATGAAATACTGTCATAGCTGAACAATAAAATGTACTTTCAAGTACATTACAAGTAGTCATAAATGTAGTATCTTGTATCAGTAAAGTTGCATTGACCTGAGACTCATAGAACTGGTCTCCAGTAATTGATAGATGAAATTATATTGTGCACTTACGGAATGACTTCATTTTCACAGATCCTGCCATAGAATTTTTTAATCAGTGGATAATGACAGTCAACTGACAGGAATGGAATACAGTAATGTAAAAGGAAAATCAGTACCATCAGTGTCTGATGGGAGGAAGCTGCAGGAAAAGAATCTGTGAGAAATTTCAAACTGGACTTTTTTTATAAATTAGGGAAGAGCTTAGGTGATAGCAGTACTATGGTTATTTTGGGTTTTTTTCCTGTAATGAGGACCCTAGTACCATACTCCCTAATACCATACTTTGGACATAGTTGGACAGAAGTACTAATCTAGCTTTAGAATTTAAAATTGCACAAACAGCATGTCTCCATCTGCCGTGGGAAGTGTTAATACCTCCCTGTTTGAAGGCTGGCTGACAAACAGTAGGGGAAAAAAAGGTTTTAAAACAGGTTACAATTTACATAAGTTGTTCTACATTATACCCTTTCCTGCGACCTCTGCCCGCACACAGTTGAGTTGAACGACTACAAAACCAGAGCAAAGCTCTTTCCTCTTTTCCACTGTATAAAATGTCAAAATGAGAATTCTTTAAATGACTTGTCCTACTGAGGGGCACAAGGAGATTAACTTCCTTAGCACAGAAGTCCATATTATCTCCATGACCATTAAAATTTAGCAAACATAAAAACATTCCCAACTGTTGTTGCCCATTCATTCAGCTGCTTTATGGTTCTGGGTTTGTAACGGTTAAGTGCTCATTTGAGCCATAGGTTAGAAGGAAAAAGTCAGCCTTTTAGCCTGACTCCAGCCTGCATTATGTTCTCAGTTATCATCATGTATAGGTCCTTGAAGAGAATGGCCCTCAATTCCTCCTGTGTGTACACTTTGAAACATGTTCCAAAGACTTGGAATGGTGCAAAAGGAAAAACTTGAAAATTGTGACTAGTTTTTTTTCCTTTCAATTCTTGGTTATCTAAACCTCCTCAAATATTTACATTAATCATCTGGTTACTTTTTAAAGTGGCTGGATATATTTAATTGTTTTTTAAGTAGGATCTCTGTTTTGACCGCCAGTTTTGATTTGGTACACTAAGAATTAAAAAAGGATTGAGTAGTGCACTTAAATTTCTCTTTTGTGTTTTCATCACCAACTTCTGCAGCTACTCAGCCTAAACTTATCTTAACTAAATTTATTGCCAGGGTATTAGAAGAGGTTGGAAGATGAGATATGTATTAGAAGCATACTTAGAAATTTTTAAAAGCAGTTGAATATATTCTTTCAGCTCGTATTTCTCTTCATACTGGTGAATCTCAGAATACTCAGATTTTCTCCTTTATTTTAACTTCTAACAGAAACAGTATTTAATGTCTCCATCTTAAGACATTCACATTCAAGGAGTGTTTTTATTTCAGCTTTTCACTTGGACATTTGCTATGGAAGTTAGGTTGCCTGAAGGTCATGCTTCTGCTTTTGAAGCACTGTCTTTGTAGGCTTCATTGAACTGTGCAGCTTGTCACTGACAGTGTCTCATCACAAATAACCGAATCCTTTTCCATAGCTTCTGTGAGGGCTTTGCTAGAGTTTGTTTAGGTGTGTTTGGTTTTTCTCCCCAGAATATACACAAAATGGCACTGTTAATTGCAAGACTGTGTATATATTAGAATTACATGGATTAGTGTATGTTACTCCTGTATGTAACTGTGAAGTCTTGACCTTTAAGTACCTGTGTAAATTGTTTTGTCACTTGGCTTAGTCCCACAGACTTGAAGTGTCTCAGACTACATCTGGATTATGTTTTATTTGGCCAAAGGATGAACAGTGTTGTTTTGTTAGTTTTTTTGTTGTGGTTGGATTTTTTTATTATGAGATTCACATATTAAAATAGTTAAGGATTGAAATTGTTGAATTAGTAAAGGTTTGTAAAAGTTACACAGTTGGAAGAAGCTGTGGGTTGCACGCGATTGCTAATTGCAATATTCCATGGTCCTTCTGTATCAAAGTTTCTTTCAAAATTACTGGTTATATAATCTTTACCTATAAACAGTTGCTGGATACACCTGTGTGCCTGAAATATAAGAATCATTACATATGGAATATATTTTTATATAGTAGGAAAGCAAAGAAGTGAGAAGTGATGACAAAAATCTAGTCCTCAGCAAGAGGATGAAAAGATCTGGTCTTCAGCAAGATTATCTGTCTTGAACTGGATGTTATTGTTTGTAGTGTCACACTAAACTACTAAATTTGGCTTTTGTGAATATGGCCAAGGATGTCTGTTAGGTTTTTCAGATACAGTTTCTTGTGGTAAGTCTAATAACAGACCACATTTCTGTATGTCTCTTTTAAATTCAGTACTGAAATATTCTTACCGATAAGTTTCCCTTAAAAATAAATTGCTCTATTATAAATGCTGTACACTAAAATCAATCCCTATATTACATATATTTTGAAATTGTTCTATA
>WEKY01062671.1:35563-53283 GCA_013390045.1 Picathartes gymnocephalus
TACAACTGCTCTTAAGTATTTGTCATTTAAAAGCACTCCATCGAAGTAGAATATTAAAAACCTAAGTGACAAGATTCATAGATTAAGCAATATCTTAATATACCAGGCAACACAAAATGTGACAGTTTTTGGCTGACATCCATAAAACTAAGACTCTGGAAGAGAATAATGAATTAGCTGAGTCAGTGATTAATCTAGCATATTTGTTTTAAGTTGACCTTTCAGTGGCAGCTGTGTTCTGTTCACCATGAGATAGGAGATCCATGTTTAGACTCCTACATTCTTTCCAGTTTGTTTAAAAAACTGAATTAGACTGGGTCTTTTCATTCAACATTCCTTTCATATTTCTCTCCATTCATTTTTTCTTAAGAAAATAATTCTCACCTCTCCTAGTGTGACTCTTAGTTAAGAAATGGATGTGGTCCCAGCAAATCTGTTCTAGAAACAAGGTCTTAATCCTTGAACTCATGCAGTGAGCAGCTACATTAGATCCTCTGACTTCAGAGTCAGTCAGCACTATTGTATCACCCAAGTTCTCCAAATGTTAAGGGGATTCTTTTAGCTACTAAAACGTAAATTCTTATGAGATTGTATTATATGAGGTAAGATCACTCATCTCCTAGTTATTTTAATCTGTAATTCGTAAATACTGACAAAAGAAAGTTAGAAAATTATATTAACCTTAAATCTTGCACAAAGCATTACTAAAACTCTTGCTAAGAAATACGGATATTGTAGTGGGAGACATGCATTGCTTTATGATAATCTTTTGATATGATAAATAAGATGATGCACAAATTAAAACAATACTTCCCTTTAAATTCAGAAATGTCTCTCGCCCAACTCCTTATACAAAGTACCCTGTCTTTGGGATTTTTTGAAGTTTCTTCTTCAGGCTTGATTGGAGCTCTGTCTTGGATTCATTTCTGAAAGCATGTGGTGTTTTTTATAAAATCATGAACAACTGCATTGTAACTTGATTAAGATACTACAAATAGTAGTTATTGATGTGCCATATGAATTCTTAAATTTAATTTTTTATCTGAAACTGAGGTCCCCAGAAGGTACAGAGCTATAGTCATTAAAATGTAAATGAGTGCTTGTTGTGTGCTGTAGTTCAGTCTTTTTGCTCAGCTTTCATAGTAACTTTTGAAGCAGACTCATACCATCTTCAAAACTGCACAGCATGTATTTGTCCCCAAAACAAATGTCTGAGGGAAGACATTAATGGTTTTGGCTTGCCCAGTTCTATTACATATTCACATTTCTAGCCAATATTGCTGATTGTCTTAGCAATGCTTAGCTATTGGTGGCATTATTGAATGTTGGAATTTCCTGTCTTCATAAAATGTTCCTCTCTACCTTTCGTTTTGGTTTCTTTTCTTTTTCATGGATTTAACACTTGATAATTGGGAATGCCTCAATAAAATGTTTTTTTTAATTCAAGTTCATTTCAGGTACAAAATGGTCAAGTCTGTATGGTCAAGTTCTTTGTGCCTTTTTTATGTAAAATTCTGCAACATTATGCACAAACTTATGTCTCCAGTAAAATTTCTTAGTTTTGAACAGCTTGTGTCTAATAATTCTTGGCCAAGTAGGCAGACTACCCTTTAGCTTATCTGAAGTAATATTACACTGGCTTTCTGTTTGTTCAGGTTGACTCAGAAGAACTGTTTGTTCTACTTGGGGAGATGTGTCATGTCCATTTTGGGTCACAAAGTTCTCTTATGCTGTGTCCTGCTGCACCTAAGAGAATAGTGCAGGTGTGTGTGTGCATATACACAGACTTGGCCTTTGGGTCACAGGGGTTCTTAGATTCCTTAACAGTCTCCACTTAGGACTCTGGGATTTAATTCCAACAAACTAGTTTTCACAGACTTTCTTATTACACCTCTTTGTTTTGTATCGAAACAAATGGACATTATAAAAATAGCAGTGAGTTCTCCATTCTATGGTGTTCATAGGTACAGGCTGCTTTTAGGTCTTCAAAAGCACTGTTCAGTGGGGGCCAGGCTTTAAAATGCTCATACACACTTGATCCTTATCTGACCTTGAAGCTGTAGCTAATTGTGGGGCAATCCAGTCTGCTCTTCAGGAACACCTCAGGAGTGCCTTCCAACAGAAGTGCTTTGGTACTGTTCATGGTTTATATGAGCATAAGGTGAAGTGATTTTGCAAAGCTGTCTGGAGAACAGCTCTGACTTCTGGCCCAGTGTTTAATTCACCAGAACATGGTGTCATGGCACTGAGCTCAGAGTTCATCTTACAGAAGTCACAGTGGAAAATACCTGTCCTGCTCACTCACAGATAGGTTAGAGAATGGTTTGTTTCTCTGTGGTGTGTAATTTCTAAAGCTGCTACAGAGAGAAGATAGTGGGGAGATAGCTTGGATAGGATTTTAGTACTAAACACCAGACTACTAAATGATGGTGTATAGATGGTGTGCAAGTACCCTTTAGACACAGAACTGTAAGAAGCAATGTTGATGTCAGGGTATAGAGGGGAAGCTGTTGGAGCAATGTGAAGGTGGAACATATGCACCACATCCCATGATAAACAAGCAGTCATTTGTCCCTAAATGGGCACTGTAGCTGCATCTGACTACCTAACCCCATCATTTCAAAGGCTGCTAATTCAACTCGAGGACTGATTTTGTGAAAAGAAAAGAAAAAAAAAACTGTTTAATGGGATAATCTGTGTTTTTAATGCATGTCAGTATCTGAGTTTCTCATTTTAGCTTCCAAAATTCAGAATATACAAATTAAGTTTTGTACATTGAGTGTTTTTCTTTGTTGCATTGCAAATTCAAGTGAGTGATGCAGAAAGTCACTATGATCAGCATTAGAAACAAGTATGCCATAAGAGAAACTAATTTTGTTCCAGCTGTCTAAAATTTCAGGAAAAATGTTCTGTAGTGCTTCAGCTTTCAGAAGATTCGGACATTTGACATTGATACAAGTGTGTAATAGGTACTTTTACCGTGGCAGAATGTAATGCTGCCTATAGAATACTTTCTTCTTCTACCTAATGCTGTTTCCACTATATGTGAGCTTGTTCAGTCCAACACTGCAGCCAGAGAACAGTCTCTCGTGTCCAAACAAGCTTTCATCTGTCACTCAAGTAACAAATCCTCATGCCTGTTACAAGCTTAAAGTGCTGTAACCTGAGGTCCTTCCCAAAGGCTATTTTTTAATGCCATTGAGTTCCAGAGTTCAGATTTGCTTCAGATACTTCATCCATTTTACTATGGTCTCGTACCATTTTGCAGTTAAGTTACCCACTGTACTGACTGCTTCTCACAACCTTCTTTTCATACAAAGCCCTAGAGACTGACTTCAGCTTTAGATTTAAGTTGAAGAAAAATGTGAAAAAATTCCTCCAGAAACACTTCCACAGTTTTTTGACTTAACAAAGAATAAGAAATGTCTTTGCTGCTTTTTTGCACGTTACTTTTGATGACAGCCAAGACAACATGTCACAAGGGCATGGGAAACACTGAAGTTGAAAATATGTCTTTGAGTTTAAATCAGAATTGAACTGCAGTATGTGGGCAAGTACTGGTTATTTTGTGCTATTTGAAATTGTTATACACAGCTTACAATATGACATTAGTGCATAGTCCTGTAGAAGGAATAAAGACAAGTCTCATTTTCTTCAGGGGCCTGGCACATCTGGCAGCTTCGTGGGCCATTGGTATTTTTTTTTACCTTGTTTATACTGTGTAGTAGTTGGTGCAGCAAGCACAGTATATGATTTCGATCTGTACTGGGAGCTCAGTGGAAGAGGGAAGGAAAAAAGTGCCACACTGTATAACGATGCTGAGAAAGTGTTAAGGTAACTGTCTGTAGTGATGTAAAGATAGGGATAAAGATGCCAGGGGATATCTGTGCAATTACTGAGGAAAGCACTACACTTTGTCAAGCAATGTGAAACATTAGTCCTGAGATTGCACTCATCTTCATGCACCAGCTGGATGCACTGCAATTTGTGAGAGATTCATTGTTGTCTAACCTTGAAAAACCAGCTTTAACATGCAGCTGGCACCCTTGTAGGAGTCAGTCCATACTTGACCGGGTTCATTCTTGGGGAGATGCTACTGACATACTACAGGACCATCCTGAATCCACTTAATGTCAATATAGATACTAAATTCAGCTTTTAGCACAACCTGACTGTAAAAAGGAGGAATGAGAATTTATTTTCTAAATAAATTTTAAATATTTCTAGAACTCAGACATTCATTAGGGTGAAGTGCTTGGAAGTAGGGGATTATGCTCCCCCTTTGGCCTGAAATACTTCACATTGTCTTTTCAGAGTTAAGGTTAATGCAAGGCCTGGGTTGTGCTGTAGGGATACAGGGCCTGTGCTGCTGTTAATACCTGCTGCCGTGTGCTGCAGGTGGGGAGTTGTGCAGCAGCAGCCCACCTCAGATCTGGCCTTCTCTCCATGTAGTTGCCTGACAGCCCATAGAGCCTTGATGCCAACTGCCTTCAGAAGTGTCAGAAAAGAGGAAATACGAGCTTCTCTTCCTGTTTTCTAGCTTTGTTTTCTTGCTGGTTTTCAACACATACTCTCAGAGAGCTCTGCAAGACAAGATTGTCCGTCTGGTTCACCAGAATAACACCTCTCCCCACAGCTTCCTGTGTGCCCTGTCCCCGGCAGAGCTGCAGCCTGTGTGGAGTGTGCTGAGATGGGTGGCACATTCAGCCTCCCTCACAAAGCTGATCCTCAGCCAGATTTTGATCGCTCCAATGCTTTTCCTCACATTGGCGTAGCAGCAGCATATGGGCCAGTCTGCTGAAGGCTGTCAGTTGTGCCTGCAGATAAACTGCCTTACACAGTTGCACTAATGTTCAAGGAAAATCCAAGCAGATTGAATTCTTGTTTGGATTACTAGCAAAAATAGGTGTTCCTTTGGCATCATAAGTTTAGTATTATTAATTTTGTGAAGGTACTAAGATTTTAACATTAAAATATCTTCTAAAGCATAATTAAAAAAAAATTGGGGAATACTAATTTGACATAAATCTACTTTATGCAAGTAGAGAAGAACTTGATTTTCTTTCTTTCTTTTCTTCAAACTGTAGCTTTTGTCAGGAGTGATAAGCCAAAACTCTTCAGGGGACTGCAAATCAAGGTAAGTGGTAGCCTAACTTTTTTATTTGCGATGTTAAGAAGAACTAAGTTTGGTGGAGACAGACCTCCTGTGGATTGTTTCCTATTTGCTGATCAAGTAATCCTTTAGTAGAGAACAAATATTTGCATTGCCAGTGTGACTCTTTACAAGTTCCTGCTAGTAATATTAATTTGTTTAGTGCTCAGTAACTGTTTGGTACTAATTCTTTGGTGGTGGTGAGGTTTTTGTTTATTTAATTGTTGTCTGGTTAGTTTTAATCCAAGAAAGAAATATTATTATAGCAGATGGGAAAAGAATTTGAGGAATGTTTATATTCTGTTTGTACTTTGTAGATATCTTGGATTTATTCAAGATATTCTGCCAGTTTCTTTTTCTCCTGTTTTGTTCTCCCCTAGTTTTCTTATGGAGCTGCCATTTCCATACATTCAGTGATTCTTGGATTTTTCTTCTCCCTCTGAGAATTCCCTTGCTGTGTTCTATTGTGCTGGTTTTTCTCTATATACTTCAAACATAAAGCTTTATAGAAATGCATATACTGAATGGTATTTCTTATGACTTGCATATATGCAAAGTTGCATAAGCTGCACTGCCTTAAGCTCCAACAATTCTTTGGTTTCAAGATCTAATCTAAGACTTCACCTTCCTCTAAAATCCTGTGTGAACTTCAAGTGTACTTCACAGATACACATCTTGATTCTCACATCTTGTGCTCCCATCTCTATTGCCCAAATGGCACCATCTGGAATCACTTCATAGCTATGCATGGCTGCAATAAGTGATTTGTCTTCTCAGCAGCAGATTCTATGTAAAACAGATTTCCTCTGTCTGCCTCACGCATTCATGTCTCCCTGTACTCTAGTTTCTTTCAAAAGCTTTCTCTCCTTCTGTACGTCTGTTTCTTTTTTTTTAACTTTGCAGATTTACTGAACATCGAAGCAGTCTAGACTACAATTGGTATGGAGTACTAGCAGAAAAAAAAAAAGTGCAAATGAATCTTGTTTATTTCACAAGACTTTTGGAAAACTGATTAGAGGTGCCACCAGCTTCATTAAGTAAAACTAACTAGGTTAGCTCAGCTGAGTAAAGTGGAATACTCCTGGGGAAATCTTTCCATAAAGTTAAATGGTCAGAGCTTTCTGATACTGTTAAAAGCTTTTATTTGCATTACTTATTTTGGGACTTAGTGAGTTTGAGAAGCACTGAAGAATTATGTTACCAGCAAAGCATAGTAGGCACAGATACAACACAAGAAAAATGTGATTACGTTAGAAATTGATAGTACAACTTTGACCTGTTAAAGTGACCCAGAATTTCTAAAACAGTAAAAAGGCTATTGATCATATAAGAAAAATCACGCATCATCAAAAATCTACCTTTGGTAACTTAAAACAGTTGGAGTAAATACCCTCCTTCAAAGCCAGGCCGATGGGATTGCCCCTCTGCACGTGCATTAACTGCTGGGTGCACCATGGAGAACCAGGAGGTGTTTCTGACACCCACCCCACCCCCCTTTTTTTGACTTGTTCCTCCACTTTCCTCTCTCTGACATTAAATGCAAGTCAGAAGTCCGAACTGATTTAAATCACTTGAGAGCAGGGGCAGTGTTAGTATGGAGAATGCATTTGCCAACCAAGATAACTGACTCTTCCTCTTTCCCCCCAGTATGTGCGTGGTTCTGACCCTGTACTAAAGCTGCTGGACGACAGTGGGAACATTGCAGAAGAACTGAGCATCCTCAAGTGGAATACAGATAGTGTGGAAGAATTTCTAAGTGAAAAATTGGAACGTGTATAAATCATTGCTTTCTGTCCTCTTATCATATTTTGTCATGGTAATCTTCTCAGACAAAGTGCACTACAATTGAAGAAACATTCCAGCATCTGTATTAGTTTTAAAATATCTGTTGTGCTGTAGTAGACATCTTGTAATTAGAAGGGAAGCTTCAGCACACATATCTGACAAGTTGACAAACAATAGCTTGTCTTAACATTATTATTTCAGCTCTTAATGCATTTATCACTAATGCTTTGTTTCAAAGTTAATTATGCAAATCTCAGTTTGTTATAATCGGGTCTGTTTTCACAAATGCTCTTAAAACTGAAGAGCTTCAAATAATAGAAATGATTACCATGCTTTTTGTCTGCTGCTCCTTCTAAGGAAGTTAGAACCAAATGCAATCTATCTCCCAAAGAAACTTGGCTACTAATGCCCTCTTTTTATTTGTATTTGAACTGTCCTTTTATAGAAGCCTTGTTTACAGTGAGTACCTAATTCACAGGTCTGAAAGCTGATGGAGGAACTCATGCTCTGATAATGTGAAACATTTAGTAAGCACACTTTAGTGAAGACTACATAGAAAACCTCTGAGGTGTATGAAGTCAGATGTCAGGTGTGCTTTACATTAAGTGTTTTGCTTCAGAAAACATGAGCTATAACTCTTGACAAAGCTTTCCTTCTAACTTTCAGAAGTTTATTGGAAGTCTGTTTATGAAAGTAATTTAGAAACTGTTCTTTTAAAATGTATGTTTTTCTTTCTCAGTTGAAATTTATGGGAACAGGGAATATAAACAGTATGTACAGTAATGAGTCAAATCCATTAAGACTTGTTGGGTTTTTTCCACTTAGAGTCAATAAATATGGTAATCAAGAATAATGTGGGGTTTTTTCTGAAGTCTAATTAGCAAATAAGTCTTCCCTGTAATTACTTCATGGCCACCAGGTTTGGGTTGGATGGGTGTTAAGCTATGACCTGAAGTGGTACACAGCTTTTATCTTCATATATAATCTTATACCTCCAGAAATTTCTCTATAATTTACAGACTTTATTCCCAGCTTTTAACAAGAAATCATCAGCTTCATAGCAGAACAATAAACCTGGGACTGAGACCATACTGTGAAGTGATACACTAAGGTGATTCTTTAGGCATAGCCTTTGGAGTTCTTATTCCCCAAATATTCTTAAAAACTCCTAGAAGGTGTGTGCAGCTGACTCCTATTCTTGTGAATATGCTCTTGATCTTCCAGATGACTCAGTGTGAGACAGCTACAATAGTGGTCACCATTGTCTTGGAGAAATAGGATCTCTATATAAAAAGCACAAATCTTTGCAGCTTGTGCTGACTTACCAGAGTCAAACATGGATTTGTTCTTGGGACATATGATGTGTTAGTCAGCAGATGAGCTACAACCAAAGCATGTGGCATGACAACCCAGTATTCTGGTAGTAAAAATATGCTGCCATCCACTGGTCTTTTAATATGCTAACTATATCCAGTACTTGCCATTCCTGTGTTTGCCAGCAAGGGATTTCAGTTTCTGTATGGATGACTTACCATGTTATTTTAGTAGACTATTTTAACCTTGTTCTTCTCTCCAGCTTTAGGTAGTCTTTACCATTTATCAGCAAGATTGTTTGCTTAATTTGATATCTATCAAATACTTCTCTTTGCTTTCCTCATTTCTTTCCAATTCCTCCTTAGCATGACAGCCAGTGGTTTTCTGACCTTCAGCCTCCCTTTTATTTCCCAGTACTTCACTACACAGATTTTTGTCTTCCTACACCAGATCCTTCATGGCTGCTCTTACTTGTCTTTCAGAGAAGCAAGGAACTCACTCTTGTACCAGGAGATGACCTTCCCAGAGTAGAGAAGGATGACAGGCCAAAGAATTTCTTCCCCAGCTTAACTGAGTTTTACAACAGAGTCCTAGTGCTATTTCTGCAATTTCTGACCTTTTCCAGTACTGGAAATAAGCATGTGAAGTATTTCCATTAAGGACACTGGAAGTAAGCTGTTCTCCCAGTTTTCTCCTAGGTTCCTGATTCACTGATTCCTATTCCACATACTAATCTGGCCTTAGATTCTTATTCCCATAGTTTAAAAGCATGCACAGGGTACATTCCTGTAATTCCCTCTATGTAGGGACATGTTGAGAGTCCTCCCTGGTTCTGTTACTGGGCTGAGCCCTGATCCTACTCTATCTGCAGCTTTTAGCAAAGGCTAATTACTTACACTTCCTGACCTGTTGGCTGTGCTCCATGCTGTTCTGAAGTGTGGAATTCATACTGTACTGCCTTTATTCTTTCTCGTTCTGTCCTTTAGATGATACTCAGGTTCTTGGCTTTATAGATGTGTTAGGAATATTTAACATTCTGGCATAAATGAGCTGGGCTTTGTGCTAAAAGAGGCAATTAGAGTGGGGAATAATTTCTTTTGGAAATTCTTAAGTTTCTGTTTATTGGTGAGAGGTTTTTTTCTCCAGTCTGCAGCTGTGAAAATTCATAGAGCTCAAAAGGTTATTTTGGTTTGTGGCAATTAACCACACAGAATACAAGGTTGAAAGCTCCAGTTCAAAAAGGAAGTGATTCATTTTTACTTATAGCTATGATAAGCACCCAGTACTTCATGAAAGGCATTCACTCAGACTTATGTAAGAATTATTTAATCTTATATAATGCTCTTGTTGTGCCAAATCTTGAGACTTAATGAAAGGACAAATAAAAGCAGCAAGCATGCATGACTGAGTTGGAAAATGAACTGTCCATCTACTAGTCCTATCTTTTAAGAAAGAAAAAAGCAATCTTTTTGCAGGAGCGAATATATGTGCTTTTAAGAAAAAAGTATGTTGTATACTCCATTTTACACATATATATGATATGTAGAGGAACTTGAAGCATAGTGTACAAGTCACTCAGAAGGGTATCCTGGGTACTTGCTTAGTCATAGATTCCTGTAATGTATAACATGATGGGAACAAGCAAAAATCTGTTTCAGAGCTAGAGGAAACCTTCCAGCAGACATTAAAATCATGGGAAGAAAGCAAGTATTTCAATCCGTATTTGTTTGTTTCAGCATATAGACAGAAGAAGAACACACTGCCAGCTTACTCAAAAGCACACATGAAAAACCTGTTGAGAAACCTGAGCACCTATTGAGAACATCTCTGGCTTTGAACTTGAGCTTTCAGAAGCAGAATATATCTTCTGGTGTTCAGCCAGGGAGATTAGACACCACATCTCATAAAAAGAAGAAAAAAACAAAAAATATGTTAGGTGTCATTCTACCTCCTTAGCATGGATGCTGGATTGTAAGAGCTGCAGTAGAATTTCTCTACGTTCCATGCATAAAGGCAAGCAGGCTCAAATCTAACAAGATGTTTTTCAAGAGTGCCTTGCAAGGAACACTGTCATTTGCCAATTCTTGGAGTGTGTAAGGAAGGTCAAACAAAGCATTAAATTTTCTCTGCTAGGGATGCTACTTAAAGTAAATAGACTTGGAAATTTGTCAAGTGTGCCTGAGAAGGGTCCATGAAATGCTAAAACACAAGAGTATTTATAAAAAAACAGCTAAAGAAAACTTCCTGAACTTGTGTGATTTTCCTTATGTTGTTAACTGTTAATGCCCAACACAATTACTTTGCTGTGATGTCTAAGAGGAAGAGCCCAAAGAAGAAGATAGCCAAGGAGACACAGAACAGCGAGCCTGCTGATATGTCACTGAACAGTGTGGTTCAGAACACCAGCTTCACTCCCAAATGCACTGTTATAAAAAGTCTAAGCAGAAGGTAAGTGGAGAATATTCTCAGTAATTTTTTCCTTATCACTGGTCATGAAGGATGGATAGAAGGCAGTGCATTATGAAATTACTCACTAGTGAGCTCAGACAGGAGAGAGACTACAGAAGTGATCAAAAGTATTCTGATATTTATTGATTTAAACTGGAACTATAGCACCAGGTGAACACAGATTGTCTCAAAGACTACATGATTATCTGTTATGTTTTGTAACAGGCCACCTTCATCTTCAGGACTCCCCATCAGCTTTGTTGCTGTCCAAGAAATAAAGTATCTAACAACATGTTTCAGTTTCCCCTCCTAGAGAGAAAGCCTTACATCAGCACAGGTGCCCACCAACATGCAAGTTAAAGTGTCTGAAGTCAGACATGGAAGAGTTCTCTCAGCCTTTCCCACTACTAAGGCAACCATGATGAAGAGTTGACAATGATTTACTCTTGCATTAAGCCAGCACTGCTTTTGAGTCATAGTCCATTTCGTCTGCTCTCCGGCTGTGTTGTCAAGCTGTCATGGTTTAACCCAAGCTGGCAGCCAAAGTACCACACGGGCCCCCACTCACTCCCTTTCCATAGTGCGATGAGGAGAATCAGGAAAGACACTGGGGGATGTTCTCTTGACAATGATCTTTTGAGGTTGGATTTAACTAGGTTACTTAGGCGCCTTTCTGTCTCTCCCCTTAAAAATTAATGTGAGACTTGTAGGACAGACTAAAACATTCCTCATCTTAAATATGGGCACAGTAAAATTTCCTCTTTTTTCTCTTGCAGAACATATGTAATCTCAAGGCAGGATGTCTGTCAAACCTCTCTCTTGGCTACTGTTCCTGACTAGGCTGGAAATTCTATGGGCAAACACAGATGTTTGGTGCAGGAGGATAAGCAGAGAGCAGGATCATTAGATAATATTTTTGCTCTACCTTTTCCCCCTGCATTCAGTGACCTGATTTCTCAGTGTTACTCTATATTTTAGGCCACCTGACCCAGTATTTTGGAAAGCACTGATCTTTGAGAAGGAAAGGTCTTGATGACAGACCCCTTCAAGCAACAGGTTTAGATGGCTGAGGGTGAAACATCTCAGAGCCTCTGTATTCAGTGCAGATAGGCTCCAACCTGTGGCATTTCCAGCCAGATTGTGATTTCTGACACTGCCAGGTTGGTTTTCTTCCCTCCTAGGTCTGACAGCAGAGCTGTAATAAGATGACAAACTACAGCTTCCCTCCATTCACAGCAGTAAGAGAACACCCACATTCATGCTCAGCCAGGCATGCCCCAGCTGAAGCAGCTGTGTCTGCAGAGTGGAGTCTTGCTAATGCTTTATTAGATTATCTGTATCAGTCACACAGAATCAAGTTTTATGACCGTCACTTCCAAACTCCAGGGCCCCCTAGGCCACATGCCTCCCTGGGAGCCTGGCCAGGCTTTCCCCACACAGGACACTTGGCCTCCCTGTGCAGCAAGACCCAAGGGCACCGGCCAAGTGCCACCTTCGACCTTTCCAAAAGGTTGCTGAAGGGACTGTGACAAAAAAGATCCACAACCTGATTTTCCTGCTTGCCTGGAGTAGTCAGAGATGTGTCGCCAGCCATGGGACAGTCTCCCCATGACTCCCCAGCTCAGCCTGGACCTCTGACCCCACAGCAGCAGCTCCCTCTGAAGCTCATACTGGTTCCCCATTCCTGTCACACTGGAGGCCACAGCCCACAGAACAGCAAATGCAGAGGAACTAAACCAAAACAGAGCTTTTACTTCCTAATCCTGGTGGCAAAGATTCGGGCTTCCTGAAGAAAAGACAGCATGGCAGCTGTCACCAGCCCTCAAAACAGATTTGCCAGGCCAAGAAATAGGCAGAAAACAAGAAGTTGTGATTTTGCTTAAAGTAGCATCATTACAAGAAAAAAAAACCACTCAGGTAAAAACTTTCAGCCAAGCTCAGAATGCTGTGAGACTTTCTGAAGAGTTTTCATTGCTTTGGTGTCTCTGACCTCCAGTCTTCAAAAGCATGGCACAGAGGGAGAGGTGTACAGAACAAAAGAGCTGGTGCTGAAAATACAACGTTAAGGATAGCACGTTCCAGGTGTGTTCCTAGAAAACATCTCCTACTTTCATTTCACAATAAAGGGATCTGGACCATATACTCTAAGAACACAGTAGCACAAACCAATGCACACTAAGCAAGGACAAGTGTGCGGTTCACATCAAAAGCACACAATGCAGGCAATCAAACTCCCCAACTCCACAGTCCAAGACTCCCTTTCCTGAGCACAGCCATTTGACAATCTTGCCTGATTCCTTCAGGTATACATCTAAGGAAGGACACAGTTTTTCAGGATCCTACTGTGAGGCTTTAAAAAGTATATTTAGCACATTTGTTACTGATATTTGCTGCAGGATTGACTGGATGACAACTACAGTAATTGCCATTGAGACAGACTCAGCACGTGGCAGCAGCGCCAGAGTGGCTAAAATAACACTGTTCTCCACTTATTTTTCCCCAGATGGTTACTGCTGCAAGGCAGCCAGCATTTAATTCCACGTTACAAATATGCATAATCTGGAGGTACAACCATCCCACTCACAAAGGCATATTCAAAAAGTCTGCTGGACTCAGACTGGTAATGCTGTCCCTTGCAAGTACAAAGAAGAGACACATCAGCATTCTTTTAAACGAAATAAAGGTTAGCTTCAAAATGAAGGATTTTGCATAAGCTGAGAGCAGCTGGGTAGAGCACAGACACTCATGTCACTGCTGCAGTCCTCTACAGCCAGAGAAGCAATAGGGCCACAAAAAGGGCTATTGGGCCCAAAGTGTCTGGCAGTGTGCAGTCTAGGGAGAGCTGCTGTCTATGCAAGTCTCGTACTCAGTGATCAAAGTCTCTGTGAGAATTAAATGAAGCTTCCTGCACACTTGCTCAACAGTCATTTGGCACCAAAACTTAAATAGCTCTCCAACCAACTCTACAATGCTTTAAAGACAGTAAGATACTAATCTAGCCCATCACACCTATCCGAGAACTCACACACAACCAGCCTCCCCTCATCTCTAAACTTTAAGTTTCCTTATTTATGCCAAATTTAGCTGAACACTATTTATCCTTAGGCATGTCTTTAAATTATATAACAAACAAACAAACAAAAAAANAAAAAAAAAAAAAAAAAAAAAAAAAGAAAAAAAGATGTGTGACCTGCACTTTTTAACATGATTAACACAATCATTGAAAAGCTTTAGGCTCTTCCCTTGTTATCAGTGATTTCTCCAAACCTCTCAGAATATTAGTGAACACATACTACCTAATGGCCCCAGTTGGGATTGCAACTGGAACCACAGGGTTTGCACTGCACATTGACAGCTGGAGTTTGGATTTTGGTTTTCTAATCAGTAATTTCCCACCATCCATAGCCCTACAACCTCTTACCTTCTTGCTCATGAATACTGGCAGGGTTTGAGCCCATCTGGGAAGCTGGAGGAAAGAAGAATCTGTTCATCTAAGAAAAGGTCTCCTGTGGCACATATGGGGTAGGGAAGCTTCAGGCTGTGGTGGTGAGCAGTGCAGAAGCTCTGGGGAGACAGAACTGGCATGAGCTCAGCCAAGTGTGACTTGCAAAAGCCTTAGGGTAGCCATGGTAACTTCACCTGATGCACTATAGTCACTACATCCTGCTTTGGAGTGAAATACTCTTGCCTCCCTAAGTATCTTAATATTAAAATCTAAAGATCTAAAAAAGCTTTGAATTGACAAGGAAAAGAAAATCCTTATTAACTTGACACCAGCAATGATTCTATTAGCACAGGGCAAAAATATCTCTGATCTGATCCAATCCAGGTTGGACTCTGTCTACTTCTGTATTCCCTTGAGTGTCTGCCAGACCTTCTCACAACTGGTGCTGAACAAAGCAACAGAGCAAAATGAAATTTTGGGAAAATTATGAAATAATATCAGGGCTCTTTTCATTCCAACAAGTGAGAAAGAATTCTATCTAAAGTAATTTTTCTTCTTGCTATTAATACAAAAAGTGAGCAGAGCCCTTGAGAGGTCATGTCTGAGCCAGCCTTTACAAGGAGGATATGATTTAGGCACAAGCCATCAGGAAACAGTAGCCTCAATCACCAGAGCACTAAGATGATGTGGATGAATCATCCCCCATTTCTGTGCTGCACATTGTCCCAGGTAAACAAAGACAATGACACTCACCTTTGTAAGGGAAGTTTATGATCAGCAATATGGAGGCATTAAACTGAAAATAATGAACAGTTTCTCTGCACAGGGAACAGGATTAGAAACCTAGAAATTCTCCTAGATGCTCAATATTCTCAATGGAGAAACATCACGGCTTTTGCCATTGGAAGGCATATAAAGGTTGATGCGGGGAAACATGAAATTAATAAACCTCAGTGACATGTGCCCTTCCCTCTTCCAAAGATACATAAAACACAATTCCCCAAAATCTCCAAAAAGGGGATGTGAACATTTTCAAGACTTCTAACATACAAAATCTCCCTGGTTTTGTGAGACTCCCGATGCATACAAGTATCACTGTTGAGCATCTAAATGAAAAGCAATTTAATTCAGAAGTAGAACTGGAAGATTTCTTGTTTCAAATGTTTCTCTATTTGAAGAAAATTTCCTCTCTCATTATTCCATTCCCAGTACTTTTGCTTCTGTCTATAACTGTGTAAAGACAACTTTAATTCATTTTGCAATTCGAAATAGCTTTCCTTAATTACTCATGTCAAACATCTATTTCATGTTTTTAAAAAATTTATAAAACAATTCTGTGCTGTCAGGAAGAAAAAGTTCAGATTATTAATTGCATGCAAGCGCCCCATGCTAATGTATTTCCTGTCGTTCACTTCTGGCAGGAAACTATTTTAAAAAGGCGTAACATTCATACAGTAGTTCAGTGTTTGCCTTCATGGTACATTTTCTTGCTGTTCCCTCAGTTAAGGTACAGAATTCATCAAGTTACCCAGCTTGGGGGAGTTTCTCACCCCCAGATGCCACACTGAATGCTCCATGTCACAGCTCAGTAGTAAGGGCAGCAGCACAGAAGACAACTAAGGCTGTCTGTCAGCTTGACTGATGTTCTTTGCATCTTCACCAAACAAATTTGCATGGCCAAACTAACAAGCTTGCAATGTACTGCCTTGTACTTCCATTAATAGCTGTGTGATTAATTGGTTACAGCCCATTATATTAGAACAAACACAGCTAGGAATTCTGCTTAAAGAAAATGAATCAGGACTGGGCTGCAGGCTGAGTTTAGCAAGGATTTTAAGCAATTCATAAATTTTTAAGGTGAATGAAATGGAAGAAAAAAAATAGAACAGTTTCAAGGAGGTCTGAGATACAGGGATTCAACACCAGTCTCACAGGACTCAGTACTGTGAACCTAAATAAATATATACCTTTGGCACTCCATGGAAAATAAGGCAGCCTAATTCTGCAGTACTTGTTTAGACAGTACTTGCAGCCATAGTGCCAGAGAGGTAGTGACTAATTTCCCATCATCTCTTATAGGGTACAAACTCTCACAGAAGTTCTTGTTACACAAGATTCCACAACTTAGTTTATTTATGGGTCATGGGGTTTGATAGTCCTATTCCCTTTCCCAGAAGTATTTCTTTCAGACCAGATGACTACCTGACCCTCTGAATGACCAGCTTTGAATTGCGATAGGGGAAACCACAAACATAACTACTGATAAGCCATGTAAACACTAAATCCTTTTGCTCTCTCATGTGGAGTTGGATGGTTAGGTGGAGACATGCCACAAATTCTGAAAGAGGCATTACAAGGTAGCATGTTGCACTGCAGAATGTCACATAGCTTCACTACCTTCTGTCAGCAATTTCAGTCTACATTTTTGGGGAACTGAAAATCTGTTTCCTCTTATGCTCAAGTATTTTGTACTGAATAAAAATGGAAATATTTATGCCTGTTCATTCTAGGTGGAAGCATAAAAATTACTTACAGGACTCCTGCCAGAAATTTGCGTCAGAGAAGGAATGTCTTTTGAATAAAGAACATTTGCTTCATAAGCCTTTCATCTTTGTGGATTGTCACAAGTGCTTTTCTGTCCACAACACTGAAATGGTGAATTCTCTATTGCTGTTCCCCTACAACTTCACAGGACTGCAGTACCTCGCGAAACCCCAGAACAAAGATGTATTTCACAATGCCAGTTTTTAAGCCTTCCCAGCTTTCAAGGTAGGATGAGGCGCAGTTCAGCTAGTCTACTCAATACTGACGGTATTATGTGGACACCAGTACTAAAATTTTTTACAGTGATTAATACCTCTGATTCTGAAATCCCAGACAAGGTGTGTACGCAGTACAGACAGCTAACACAAGTTCTGACAAGTTTTATATTTGTTCCTCTGTTTTCTCAGTTGCAATATATTCTTGGTATGTTGTAACAATCAGAAAGCCCATGTCAGCTTCTTGTAAAATCTGAAGCACCCACATCTTTACTGTACAAAATACAGACAAGGCCAATCCTGCCCAATTTGCTTTTTTAAGTCATCATGTATAAATCCCTGGTTACATGCATCAGTCAAGACAGACTATCAGCAGGCTACCACGCCTATTCAGCCCCCACCAAAGCTGACAGAAGCCCTTTAATGTACAGCAAAGTAAGTGTGAAATAAATTTTTCCTCTATGTCTGACCTACAGACCTGTATACATATAGGAGACTATATCCTACACCAGTGGAACATTTTGTACACACTGCAAGAAAAAATGTATCAGTCCCACATCTTTAATTGGTGTATGTGCCCTCTGTAAAAAAGCTACAACAGATTGTACTCAGGCTTTCTTCCAATATTGGACTTTTTAGGAATTAGCAACTCCTGCCTTCTGGAGCTACTTATTTACTCCTGAATACTTGAGTCCATTTTTGGGGGGAAGTATTCTGAAAGCCTTGATGACCAGTTTCATAGCAAGTCAGCCATGGAACGAACTAAAAAAGGAAGACAAAATATAAATTCAAGGCATCTCTATATTCAGTACCACCA
>WEKY01062671.1:53333-67158 GCA_013390045.1 Picathartes gymnocephalus
AAAAAAAAAAAATCGAGATAATTATTTTAAGACAAATGAGATGGTGTGGTCAGACTAATTCCTAGTAAATGAGATGTTGGTCACCACTGATCTAAAAGCATGCCCCTAATTTAGTTCTGTTCAATATATTATGTCTCAAATGTATCTTCCAGTGATTATTGGCATTATGCTATAAAGGTTCTACACAAAGGACAGTTCCTGTCATATTAAACCTCAAATTTTAGCATGGTATCTTAATACTTGAAGATATAATGACTCCTGAAGAAAGCTAAACCCTCACAAAGCAACCCATATCTCCAGTGGATTCTGCTGGGGTACCTTCATAGTGCTTTGTATTTAATAGCGCTGGCTAATTACTGGTACTTGGAGTCAGCACAAATTCTCAAATGCCTGTGCTTTATGTCTTCGTGGTGTTGTCAAGTCAAAAAGCCAGATGGACAGACTGCTGACAGCAGAAACTTGTTGCAGAAACCAAGCAATAAAGACCATTTTCTGACAAAAGTAGCTGCATATGTTGTACTTCTGATGCTTATTTTGTGGCATGACTGAGACAATAGCAAAAAGCATTGTCATGGAATATTAAAATGGTAATTGATCCAAAAAGTGACTATGTATGCACCGGTGCAATAATTAAGGATGAACAAAAACCATCTGTCAAACTCCCAGACTCAACTTTGATGAGGCTGCTTGGTAGAAAGCATTCTTTTAGGAGGAGACTGGAAAGTCCAAATATAATATACAAAACCCCACATTCTACACAGATAAGCTCAATGTACTACAGGCAACTCAAGTGTTTGTGTTGCTAGTTATTTTGAAGCACTATAGAGGCAAATTAGTTTTCTATATATTATCACACCTAGGCTCCTAGAATATACCTCAGGTCACTCTTTCACAACTTTTCAAGAACTGAGTTGAGATCCAAGAGGCCATTATTCAGTGCTAATAACCAAATTAATCAATTTCTATTTCATCTCATTTAATCTAATGATTTACAATTAATTCCCAGATTAAACTCTAAATGTGTTATTGATATCAGAACCAAAACAGTTTTTATGTTACCTTTTCCCCTGGGCCAGATTTAGAAGTGAAACTGTCATGTATGTTTCTTCTACTGAGAACAATACAGCAAAATGCAATTATGAAGATGCATTCTGTGACCAAACTTAGGGCTCAATTGTACAGCTACCTGCATGAAAAGAAAAAGATCAAGCTACAACTACCATATGTAAATATTTAATCTAGATCACTCTTACCATTTACTCTGCCAATGTTTTGTTCCAGAATACACCTATACATTTTCAGTAGTTACTTACTGTAAGCCCCATGCTAAGCATATACATAAACTCCAATTATTTGCATGGTCTTGTCAAAATATCTTTTGGTTTCACATAGGGCATTTCCCAGTCTGCTTCTCTTCCCAAAACATCACAACCAGCTTTTGGTAGTTTCTGTTGGACATGGACTTGATGGTCATTGCCTAAGCAGCTTGTAAGCAATTCTCTCAAGTCCATTTTAGCAGAGCACCTACAGTCATTAAACTTCGTATTTTTCAATCCTCATATTCCTGCTTCAGTCTACTGCTACAACATCTGCATTGCAACAAGAAAGACACTCTCCCTAAAGTATTCCTTCAAGATGTGGGATATCCTCACAATTAGAATATATGGGCTTAACCCTATCCTTTCCTACAACTTCCATAATGTTCAAAAAATTGGTACCTGCACTGGTGACACTGTGGCAGCACAGTAATTCCTGTACTGTGTATGGGAACCAGACAGCTTCAATCCAAGCAGCAGCATAACTGTACTAACACACTGCTGTTTGTGGGCTAATTATGCTTGCATTTCAGAATACTAATTAGTTTGGGCACAGCCCTATACTAAGTTCAATATCTTTACACAGTCACACACTCCACAGAAATTTCTTTCCTTCCTCCACCTTCCCACATACATTTGTCTAAATTAGGCACTACATACTGATGGGTTTACCTGTGGCCAAAATTTCCATATGGTAGAGAATTTTGCTCCAAGATACACTACTACTATAGAAAGAAACAGAAGTAACACAAATTATAAAAATCTCAGAGATTGCAAGAAGTCCAAATCAGAATTTCTGTTCAGAATCAGTAAGAGTTAATTTTCAAGCTTGGCCTGCCTAAGAAAGCATTAAAACCAGCAGTTATAGCAGAAACTATATAAAACTACTATGCAGTTTTCTAAAAGTATTTACTGGCACTAATGATGTTGTATATTATCCCATCTGCCACAAAAGCTGATAATCTGTGATGAAAATGCACTCAGGTTTGTTACAGAATATAAATGTGATGACTATTCTACTTGAAATTATTCAAAATCCTAGCATTAATTAGAATGAAATAAAATGCCAGTGAATACAGAAAAAAAAAAGTATACATTGAACAGCAATGGAAGTATTTATCCTCCACCTGCACATATCCTTAGGTATCAATTCTGAATGGACTTATCTTGCCAAACCACTTATTAAACGTAAGGTAATGCATATTCTATATATTTTTCTGTGTTTGTAATCTGATTTCATAAATGCCTACAACATTCACACAGGATTTTTTTGGCCTGGTTTACCTTTTCTCCTTTCTTTCAACCAACTAAGCTGGTTCTAAAAAACCAGGGAATTTAACCAAAGAAATAAGAGACCCAAAGCCAAAATCAGTTACCTTCATATTTGTTGCAAAAAATCATTGAGTCAGCAAACAAAACCAAAAACTTACAGTCAATTTCTTCTTGAAAGTTGCCCATGCAAAGAGATTGCGTTTTGGGACTACCTGCAGTAAAGTTCTATTCAATTTAACACAAGTGCAAACAAGCACTGTTCTACCAGATTCCCTTCTCAAAGCTGCAACAGGGAATCTCAAAATAGGTGAGTTTAAGAAAACGGTAACAAGTTTCTTTATTTAAATTACTTTTGGGCTGAAATTAAACAAAAACAGGGAGAACTGAGAACACAGATTTTCAGCTTTTTTAGATGGGGGGTCAACTTCAATTTCTCTCACACAGTAATTCCTGTACTGTGTATGGGAACCAGACAGCTTCAATCCAAGCAGCAGCATAACTGTACTAACACACTGCTGTTTAAGCAGTGTTTAAGCTGTTGACATATTACAAAAAGTAATTTTGCTGCCAAATGTTGCATTCGCATAACAGTACTACTTAGATTTCACTCATCTTCATCATCATTTAAAAAGCTGCTCTGTAACATTTTATTGCCCTTTAATAGGAAGTAAATAGCCCAGTATAGCGAAGAGTCATTTTTTAAAAATTATCTTGAATATTCTACAAATTAAGTCAAATGAACAATATTGATTTGAATTTAAACACATTTGATAGCAGTTCACATTACAGAGGACTGCAGAAGACCATCACTGTGGTTAAATGGTTCAGTCTTTTTGCTTCTAAACTGTAGGGTTTTATTTTTCTATTAATTTTATTTAATACATCACAAATGATTCATGGTTATCTCTACTTCATCAGTAATTGTTATTATTGTTCTAATATTTGCATTTAATAGACAGAATAAATTTAGGATTTTCTTGGTAGTTACCCCAAGAAGGTTGCAATTGGTGAACCAATGTGATATATTTGTTTTAATGTAATCTCTGCACTCTAAAAATGAAAGAGACTATTTCTGGAAGTGAAATTCAAAATAAAAATCATCACTTTTTAATTGAACAGCCATAACACCAAAATTAATATAGTGTTATCCATCCCACAAGTAATTTTCATTGCTGAAAGTTTCATCACTATACACTTGCAATGACAATGTCAAAAATTTGTTAAGGAGATGCCATTGCAAACAACGTTGCACATGAAAAGCAGTTAGCTAAGCATTGGTACCAGTGGTCCCTGAGAGCTAAAGTGGGCTTCTGGTAATATTGCATCACCTGCAAGGAGAAGAATTTCCTTCTCGATGGGCAGAATTTCCTTCTACAAGTCCAACCCAATTAATTAAATATCCTGACACTAAAAGTAAATGAAAGAAAGGAAGATTCCCCTCAATTACACTTTTAAAATCTTTATACAGCTTTAAAAATCTGCTACTTATGAAATGCTAAAGAGTGCAGTGTTTAAGAAAATGGTATTTTACTTACAAATAATACGACCTTTGATAAAGCCATTTTTATATTCAAAACACGTTTTCCTTCCTGCATTGAAAGAAGATTCTCTTGCAAAGCAAAATGCCTAACACTAATTGAATCCAATTAGAACATGACAATAAACTGTCACATAAGAATTGGAGATGCAGAATTTCATTACAACCTATAATCTGAACAATTGTATGCTCATCTATACAGCTACTTAAATGCAGGGAGACAGTGTATATTTGGTTAGCAAAATGCAGGGCTTGATTTAACATAAAAGGTGATTTGCAGTTGAAAGAATTTTTATAATTACTTATCAAACTGAATTAGACTCTTTTCTGGATAGCAATTAAAGGTAAAAAATACGAGGCAAGGTAAAAACAAGTCTGAATGCATATCCCTAGCTTGTGTCAATCCACCTAGGTGCAGTTTAAAATCTCAGCATATTGGGAACTCACCTTAAGTTTTTAGAGGTGACAAAATGCACCAGATGCTTACCAGAAGCCATGTGTGCCTCAGCACCTCTGAGCTCCACACATGTTGAGAACAGAACCACATGGTTTATGTTTCACATTTGGTTTTGGTTATTCAAAAAACGTGCATTACACCTGCATCAGTTCACAATACGTTTATTTTATGTGAAGAAAAGCTTTGCCATTAATGAAAAATTTCAGTAGAAAACAGTACCTCCTGCTTTCAATCTAGATTACTCAAAAGTAGAAGCTTGTATTAGTGAAAACTTCAGTAGAAACAAATCTGTAGGAAACGGTCTTGGCACATGAAGTAAAAGCTTTAAACACATTAAGTTTGAATAGAGTATTGACCGTGCAACCATGCTGGCAGGAAAGCCAGTTTTTAGTGGCTGGTATTTGTCCCTCAAGACAGTAACATGGAAGACACATACACTTGCTTACATAAAGTTAATTGTATATAAATATGGTGTTGCCATAATTGACAGTCTCTATTCAGGCCAATCATTTAGTTTAGCAGTTCTAAATAAGTAATAGGCACTTTGCCTTTCTGACTTCCCCTTTCACCCATCAGCCAGTCTGAATCCATGCCAGGGATACTGTACACTGTTATCACCTACAAAAAGAGAAACACATTATTATAAACTTTGTTTGTAGGGAAGAGAGTTACAGTCTATCTTCATGTCATTTCCAGTGTCTTGGAATTGATAAACAGAGGTGAAACAGAGCATTTAATATGAGCATCCATGGAACATAATCTAATGCTCATAAAAAATTTCACTGGTCCATGGAAAAGAATAGACACAGTATCATATTTTAAAATACCTTTTTTATGTTGAAATTCTATTCATTATTGTTTCTTTCCTATTATCTTTTATCTTTAAATCTTGTGTATCCATCCACAGCCTTAACAGGCAACCTAAAAGAAACTTCTGTCGAGTGCATGATAGAAAGACAGATGGTGTTGATGTGCTACATCTTCACAGAAAATCTGAGCCCACAGCTTCTAAGTCACTCTCTAGATAAGAAAAAGGTCAAATAGAAATACTGAAGTAATGCACATTTAAAAACCAAAAAATTCCGTTGGTTTTTTTTTTTTTTTTCAGAATTTCTTCTTCAGCATTAAGCTACATTCACATTGCCAGGTGGAACTCTGTTCTAGCACTGTACTTCATCATCTATTATCTCCATCTGCTTTGCATAGACTCTCTGACTTACGACTGCAACTGAACTGGAACAGGAATAAACACAGCACAACCTTCACCACCAAAGCCAGAAGTTGTTTTATTTTCATATTCTTCTCAAATTGCAATATTCAACATTTGAAAGACTAATTGTACTGATAATAGTGCTAAAGGTGTGGTAAAAAGTAGACAGAAGAACTACATCTTGACTGTCTAGCAAATGTTCTTGGAAGCTAAGATGGTGTCACAAATGTTGACTCTTACTACAGAATATTAGGATATATAGGTACAGGACAATGCTCCAAGGGGATTGAAATTTAATTTTAAAAAAAATCAACTACACAGACTTCTTGATGTAGCACATCTTAACTGGCTACTCATAAGTATTCCTATTTTACTTTCAAATGATCAAGGTACATAGGAAACTCTTACCTCATCTGCAAGTAGTGATAATTCACTGCTGTTTGCAGCATCATAATCATAGAGAACTCTTGCTTTTCGGCTGCCACTTGATGACTTCAGTTCACTGACGCCTGAAGTGACAACTGAATTGCTTACTGAAGGCAATGAAGCAGAGGCTGAGGCCAAGACTGAGGGAGTAGAAACACTCTGCACAGGAGTTGTAGAAGACTGATTGTTGTTAGAAAGGAAAGTAGATGGGAAGCTGTGAGAAAAGAAAAAAGACTTCTGAGTGAATCTGTGTTACATAGGGCATTATACATGCTCCCATGCCTAAATTAACATTATTTTTATCAGCAATAAACAGCAGTAACAGAACACCACTGAGAGCTGTATAACATAAATAAATAACATAAATCATGTTCCTGATAAATAGCATAAATCAAATCAATATAACTTAAAAGAAATACTGCCACCTTAAAAAACCCTGGATATTTGCCTCTTAAAAAAAGGCAAAGCCAAGAAAGCTCTGTTGGTCAAACTTAATTCAGACTATATTTTGATAAACATTTCTTTTGACAGCTGTACCAGGAAAAGTAGCCTCCACCTCCTCCTGCTCACTCCTCAATTATGTGGTTACACAAAAGATTGTGCTGACAAACCAGATCGGGGAAATATAATACAACTTAAAAACACAGCCTCCCTCTGAAAGCAAGACAAAATACACAACTGTTTTTGTAATCTGAATCAGTTCATTGACTCACCTAACTTCACACTGTAAAACAAAAATATTTTTTACACTAAAAATGAACTTATATCAACTTAAGCTCCTCATTTCTAGGTCAGGCTGCTACTTGCTCAGTGCCAGCTGTAGTGCTTGCCAGACCCTCCCATAAAGTCAATTAAACCCATTAACCTGACTGAAAAAGAGGGAAAAAAAGTGTATAATCTCCTACTTAGTTAATGAACTCTGTCACAAGAAACTGGTATGAGTGACAGAGCAGATACAAGGGAAAGCACAGAATAACATGACTGAAAAATGGAAGGAGAAGAATGGAGAGCAAAGCAGCAAGAGATTCTAGGGCAGTAAAGTAGGAAGAATGGAACAGCAATGATGATTTGGACATATCACCTCCCCCCTCCTTTAGTTTGCCTACTCTTTTGACATAAGGAAGATCTAGCCATACTGTGCATATGAACCCATCAGAAAACAGTCTCATCTCATCTCCTCCTGCCTCTGCTCCCCAGGTAGTTTCTTTCTGAAGGTGCAGATCAGTGGCAACTTTACCCATGTAAATCCAGATGAGGATATTCCCATAACCATGTCTGCAGCATTACTGGTGCTTACATATCATAAGAAGAGATGTTTTAGGGAGCTGATGCAGGTAAAAACTACACCCATCAATGCAGCAACTGGTTTTTGGCTCATGTGACAGTAAGTAGTGGAACTAATGCAGCTCAAATCTGTAAGAGCTGCAGCAATCCTGCACACAAGGTTCCAGGTTCACACTATACTTAACCTGGTAAAGGCACAGTGCCACCAAACAGGATGGACCCACTCCTGTATCCCCTTTTTGCACAAATGTTCATTCTCTGTCAATTGAGTCAGATCTAGCAATCTGCTGCTTTTGAGTCAACGATCTGAATTAACCAAAAATCAGGAAGATTGCTAACTTTCCATGAGAACAGCTTTCTAAACACATTCACCTTGGAGTCACACAATTGTATCTGACTGAAAGGAAAGAGCAGTAGTGTAATATGAAGGACAGCATTAGCCCCTTGACAGTCAGACCAAATTGCATGTAAAAACTGGGAAAACTTCCAGGAAACTGTTCTGAATTTGGTTAGCAACGTACTACTGTGCAAAGGAGGAAGTCCCACTTCCTCCTCTGCCTTACCTTGACCCCACTTGATCATAAAGAGCTGGTTCAACTCACCAAGAAGAGACTCCAACTTCAACAAATTACTTTTTTCTTTCACTTGCTAGATTAGTTTCTCAAACTAGATCACCATGTTCCCTAAACAAATCAAACAAGCAGAATAAAAGGAAGCCAAAACCAGACTACATGTTTCTCTAGGTATAACTCAGCTGTGCCTCATGATGTATTCATTATTTGATCAGCTGGTATTCAACCAGAGGGCTTTAATTTTAAATAACAATCAGCTGTTTCCCAATATTGTTAAATGACTGATTAATATACTGCTAAACCTGTTCTCAGTTAACACAGTAATTACTCATAAGTCATTCTGCTCAGTTCAAAGGGTCACTGGTTTGTACAGTCAGAGGAACAGAAAGCCAAAACTTTATAACCACCTTGTCAGTCAGTGGGGCATTAAGTCTCACTCCTTCTGCAAAGCCATATGTAAGGCATTTTACTGGAAGGCTTCAGCTATACACAGGTTGTCTGGTTTGGGGTTTCTTTTTGAATGCTTGAGTAACAGGAGTTTCACAACTTGTAGAGTAGGATACCAGTAACAGATAATCTGAAAAAATAATTATGCTAAAGCTTACATTTGTCTGTAAGGGAAGCTGAGAAACTTCAGAGCAAAAGCAGTTATCAGGAAAAAAAAAGCAGCCAGACTACCAGTATATTTGCAATAGATTTGTTTAGCTCATTCTGTGGAACTGAAAATAAGAAAAGGGAAATTTGATTTAAAGAATCAATCCAGCCCCACAGGAGGGGAAAGTAGTACAGAGACAAGCAGCTGGTGCTGGCTTAAAGAGAAACATCCATAAAAACACGTCTATTTATATAAAGAGAACTGAGTACCAGTCTTCCCCCCACCTTCCTTACAGCTGCCTCTGGAGAGTACATCAGGAAGATCTGTCCTCAGCTTTGGAACTTCAATAGTCTCAATGTGAGCCAGGAAGGGGTTTATGCCCTAGATTCTGACCCAGGTAAAACACGCATCTCCTCTGAGAACCAGGTTTCTGTTTCAAGTAACAAACTAATCTCACTTAGAGACTGAACGCCTCTGGTCCATCAACAACCTCAAAACGAAACTAAGTCCTTCACAGCTCTTGGCTTTTATATGAGAATATTGCACAATACCGTTCTCAGATGTGTGAAAAGCTGTGTAACGCAGCTGTGTAACTCAGCACTAAGTGTTAACCAACTGAAATCTAGCTGAGCTGCCTAAGTTGTTTATTTGGTCTGTATCTGTCTGCACAGCCTTGGGAGCACAGAACACAAACTTTACTGATCTGCTTGTTTAATGCAAGTGCTACACACCACAGCACAACTTGAGACCCTGTCCCAGTGCTCTCTGTTATACTTCAGTGGGATTTCCTTGCACAAGGAAGTAAAGACATATCCAAGATTTAGTACCATAACTATTTTAATCCACATAGGCAGAGAAAATTCATTTCACTGTTAGACATTTAGAAATTCACAAAGCTTCCATGCTTTTGGTCCTCTAGAAGTCGCAGTAATTTTATTAAAAATACTAATCAGATCACAGCCACATAAAGATACATCTTTCTGTTTTCCTAAAGGCACTATTTTCTTCAAATACACTTTTTTAATATTTGGTAGCAGTTTACACAAATTTTAAACAAAGACAGCTGTTCTGGGACAAGCTATACATCCTAAAGCAGAATTGAAAGAGGAACATGTTCTTCCTTAGAACAAGGGTATTATGTTTAAGGCTTTCTGTTTGATAAACACTATGATAAGAGTGCACATTTTAAAAATATCCTTTCAAAATAGTTGTATAAATATATTTCACCTTATTTCTAATTTAAGAGTTGCTTTTCCTTAATATTGTTAATGTTTTCAAGCTTTCAATTCCACAACTTGTATTTACATGCAATCACATTTTATAGTTGAATATTTGGAATGTATCTGGCTGGGATGTAACTTCAAAGATGTAGCTTTTTTCTAGATCAAAGTTTTAAATACTTTAAATTACAGTTTTGTAATTTAAATTCTTTTTCAAGACTAAAAAAATTCTTTAAATGACACATTTAAACAAACTGAGGAAATCAAATGCCACAGGAAGTTGCAAGTCAGGAAAAGGATAAGACCCAAGAACAGTTTTGTTTTTACTTCCTTGTCAGGGAAAACATAAACAGAGATACCTAGAACAGAAACTACTGTAAAATTCAGAGTACAGACAATTCTTCAGAGTGTACACTCACGTAAATAACATAATCTGTACAACTCTAAGAAAGGTTGATTTGTGAAGAATTAGAATAGGGAAACTTTATGAAGTGTAAGTATGTAGATCTCTCTACGTTCCACCAAACACACAAAAAGGATTAAGAGCACAAACTAACGTCAGTTTCTTCTCTTACTGTAAAAATGTTAAACCCATGAAACAGCAAAACAAGACAAAACTTGTTCACTCTACTGTGTGTGCTCTAGATAATAGACAGTATGAAGTAGATTTCTCTCTATACAATAGCTATGCTGGCAACTCAGTTAAGAGTGGAGAACAGGGTTTCATTGAAAATCAGATAATGACCTGTAGCAAATTAAGAGATAACAGGAATTTATAGGAAGTATAAAAACTTTTACATGTTGCACAGTGGTTTAGCAGCATGAAGCGTAAGATAACTGAATGATTACAAATTAATCTCTAGAAATTCCTTTTTGTCACGTTAGATGAGGTTTCCAAGGGCTCACCTTCCTCAATTACACAATATATAAAATCTCACTAGATCAACTCTCAAAAAACATTAGTGCTGTGTGTTGGCTTAGGGAAGTAGTTGCAATTTAATTATTTAATTGAATATTTAAGTATTAAGTACCTTAGAATAGATATATTTCCTTTTAGTCCAGCATGCCTATGTGTTCACCGCTGTTATAGCAGTGTAAGTTTTCCTACTATTCATAAGCATTTATTAAAAACTGAGATTTTTCCTGAGGTTTATAACAGTATTATTACCTTCCGAGTTGTTTCTGGAGATCCAACATATATTGGTAACATTGTGCATAATAGGTCATCTGAGCTTCGACAAAGTCATTCAGACAGCGGAGATGATGTGCCTGTAACACAGCAAGGAATTCATGTGTTTAGTCTATAAGGGCACCGTGATTCACCTAGTCAGGTACTAATGCCAATACTGGCACTTAGGGATAAACACCAGATAGGCATAGTGACTGGATTTACCAGGTAAACAGGATAAGATGTCACAAAAATTAACATATTTGAGCAAACATTTTTGTGGTTTCAACAGTCAATGGATCTGACGAATGGGAAGCTGGGTATAAAGAATGAAAATGAAAGGTCCTGCATTCTAAAGGTTAACGGGAAAGTACAGTTAAATTCAGTGGGTATTAAATTAGAATTTAAAAAGAAATCCTTGTGGTTTGATGCTTTAATGCACAGAGGTGAAACCTCATAGACCAGAGTTCTCAAGCAGTTTACTGCAGCTATTTTTAGAAGGTGCCCTGATACTGACTTTTCCCCTCAACACCTTTTGGGTACTCACATGTGTGCTGCTGATTCCTTCCAGCAGCAGTCTGGTAATCTCTGCTTGACGGTCAAATTCACTCTGAGTGATTCGCACTTCCTGTTCAGACTAAAAGTGAGAATGCACGTCAGGTACTGGTACAGTGCTCTGTGCTACATGGGCCCACTGCAACAGTCCCACTTGATACAGAACTGCTCATACAAGTGCATGAATCACAAGCTGAGGTGTTTGAAATGGGCTTTTTCTTTGCAGATCTTTGCTAGGCAAAACCAGTAATTGCATTCTGGGTTCAGAAATATTGAGGCCCTGTGTACAGCAAGCAGCTTTATTATCAGACACCTACTACATACACAAGAGAAAGGCATTTTCGTTGCCAGCAGTATTACCCCACCTCTCCCAATAGCAAACCAAGTGGTCACTGGCATAACCATGTCTGCACCAGGGGTTTTGTCAGCATACCAGTGGCAGCCAAGAATAATGTAGCTTTTTTCTATACATCAACTTAACAGGTCTCTGATGAAATAATTCAGGGTAAATCTCACATTATTTTTGCCAGGTAACTGCACAGCAATCAGCTGTACATAAATTTTTGATGTGAAGTTTTACCAGGATGTCTCATAATTTAATGTCTTATACCGGCCACCAAAGTACTACAACTATTTCTGGAGCTCGTAATCGAAGAGTCTTTGAAAATAAATAAATCTGAACTATACAAAATATTCTAACACTTGGTTTTACAATTAGAGTAAAATTTCTATTAAAATGATGTAATACAGGTTTCATATTTCAATAATTCGAATTTATTCCCTGTTAGACATAGTCCTCAACAATTTTTAAGTAAGTTGTTAGTGTTACATTAGTTTTAAATTACTTCAATCTAGCACAGCCAAAATTAGTTTAGAGTACTTTTTTTGGGGAGGAAAGAAAAAAGGACACTAAAGACACATATACAGAATATGTTCTCTAAGATTCACTGTTCCAAGACAGAATGTCCTCAGCCTGGAATCTAGATTATCTCGCCTCAATGCTTATACTCATTTAGGCATTAGTGCCTTTCATTTTATAGGCATTAGTGTCTTTTTTCTAAAAACAAACCCAAGGGCAAAAATCTACATTAAATCCAAGATGCAGCAGTTGCTATTCTCAACAAAAGAGGAAATAGATTTTCAGGAAAATTAATGAGGTGGTACCAGTAAAACACTCTTTTCAAAAGCATTTTATGTGCTTGCAAACATTCTGTTCTTGCATTCAGCTAATGTTGATCAGTAGGTAAAGACACATGGAACCTCAGAAAAGAACACAGAAGAATGATACAATAACCTAAGAAATGTTTTTCCATCTGAGTCACTGCAGCTGGAAGGGCTTACACATTACTTAAACCGTGAGGAAGCAGCTAGAAAGAACTGTGTCCTTCTTACTTAAAACTGAGATAGCAGTGTTTGTATCAAGTTCCAAACTAATTAGGTCTTCAAAGTTTGTTGAGGAAAAAATCTTCGCTTGGAATTTTCTGACTAAATTTGAATTAGAATCAGTGAAATCCATCTGTCAGTCTTTGAGAGAAATGTAAGGACAGATTGAAAAAAGCTAATCTGATACCCAAGAGGGGAAGAAAAGCAACATCTTAACTTTCTTTTAAAAACCCATCAAAGCAGTAAATAAATCATTTATCTGGAAATAGTTTTGTCTCTTGCTTCTCTGAAGTCAGCTGTTGCTAATGTGTTTCTGTCTCTGTCAGGTAAGTAAATACAGGAGAATAAGAACTTACAAGAAAGGGACATATACATCAGAATAATTATATTTGTTTCAACAATGTTCTAGCAAATCAACTACTTTCTGTAAGAAAAGGAAAAGCAGGTAATGTGGTAACACATATTAACTTAGCCAGTACAGAGTGACTTAAAATGTATTTACAAAAGCCCGATGTACTGGTTTTATAGAGATTTACATGAACTGAATTATGTGACGATGTGTTAATCGGTTTTGCCCACTCCTATTTTCAGTACTGCTAGGTGAACAGTAGCAGGACAGTGTATCTATTCTACACCTTTGGATAAAGGTGAGAACCAGCTGACTTTTTATCTGGGAAGTTTATGGCCTGATCACCTTTGTTTCTGAACAGCATGAAGAGTTCAAAAATACAAGACTAAACTTCCCAGCTGCAGTTGTATTGTGTTTATAGGACCATTAAAAGGCCTCACTAGGTATGTCTCATGAAGATCCCCAAAATGGGACTTGCTCT
>WEKY01062671.1:80915-103462 GCA_013390045.1 Picathartes gymnocephalus
CCCCGCCCCAGCCCCGCCCCGCTCCAGCCCCGGCCCGCCCCGCCCGGGAGTGAGGAGACGGCGGGTGGGGGGCGTGGCACAGTTGGCCCTGATGGCCCGACGGAACTTTTGTCCCGAGTAGCCCCGGGGGATGTCGGGGGCCCCAGGGCTGCGGCTGCAGCTGTTTCGGGACCGGGTCAGCCCGCCCGCCAGCCCTGGGCGAGGGAGTCTCTGGGAGCCGGCCGCGGCCTTTGCCGTAAAGACTCGCTGGCAGGGTGAGCGGCAGAGGCAGAGTCCCCTCGGGCGGCGGAGGTGACCCCCGGGCACGTCTGTCCGCGCCCCCACGCGTGGAAATCCCGCCGCTCCCGGGGACCGCGGCGCGGCCTGTCCCGGGGGCTGGCCCCCTCGGAGCCGGCTCTGGGAGGACAGGTCCCGCCCCCACTCCCGTTTCTTGTGTCCTGAGTTTCGTAAGACAAACCTTGTCTTCACGAAAAATAGTTTTCGGATAGACCGTCAAAATGTAAGCTGGGAATGAATTTTTAAGAAGTCGTTCAGAAAAACAATGTCTCTTAAAGGATGTTTGGATAAATATCTACTGAGATCCAACTAGGCATTAGCACCAAAATATCACAGAGTTTTTGAAAACCTTGAGTATAGTAGCAAAACTCAATAGAAGTAATCAAGTAAATTAGGACAAAACAGTCTCTGCTTTTTGTAATTTCCATTATTTTAACATCTCTCATCATGATTTTTGAATGTTCAAGAAGAAAAGAAAGGACCTTTGACATGGCCTGGAATTAGAAAACATTTACATTGTGGCATCATTGGCAAACAACTTAATATACACAGATTGACAATTAATCCTGGTAATTCGGTTAAGTAATTTATTCCATAATCCAAATAGTAAGTAAAGTGTGGCTGAAATTGTTAAAGTCAGAGGAAATCCTATGGCATTATGACAAGAAGTGAATTCCAGAGAAGGGAAATAACTAACAATCAAAACAATCTTGCTTACATGCTGGTCAGATTCCAGGAATTAAAACCAAAACAAAACCCAGACTGCGTAAAGTTCCTATTGTACCTTTTATCCTGATAAGAACAGGGCCTGAAAGCTATTGTGTGTATATGTTTCCTTTTCTTGAATCATTTTACCTTTTTCAGCTTGTATTGTCTTGCTTAGACATGGGTGTAAGTGTTTGCATATAAAAGCTGTAGGCAAGTTTGTTTCCATTTCCTAAAATTAGTGTTACTGGTGTATAGAAGTCCCACAAGTCTCAATGCCCAATACTATATGGCCTGATGAAAGCTGATTACAGTCATGTAAGTGCTGATTACAATTAATTGTGATATCAATTCAGCATATGTGAAAAGACATCAACATCAAAAATTTTAAATTTGAATCTACATCTGCAATTATTTCACTTCAGAAGTTCCACTGGCGCTGAGTTCCAGCAGTTCATGTTGATGGATTTGCACAGAAAGAGATGCCCAACAACTGAAAGCAGTGATGCCTGAGCTTGTAGCAGAAGCACCACCTCAGCTGCAATGTACCCCAGTAATGCCCTGGCTGTGTAGTATTTTCAGGCTAGAATGGACAGCCATCAAGTTAGTCTAATTCTTCACAAATCAAAATACTGCTGGTTCTTCCCTGAAGCTTGCAGCCTGCACGTGTGAGCCTTGCCTGCCAGAGAGGAAAGTGCTGCTTTCTGTTACATTGTTTGTCTGACATCCTTGGTATTGCTTTTCCTTCAGAAAATGGTTGGATGGAAGAGGAACAAGACTCCCATGCTTTAAGTCCCTGCGGGTTTGAGTGATCTTGCAGGATTTGGAAAACCTACTTTTAGGTTTTCCAAATCCTGCAAGATCACTCAAACCCGCAGGGACTTAAGCTGCTTACCCGCAGGGACTTAAGCTGCCTACTTCCCAAGCAGCTTTCCCAAGGAGCCCCAGAGTGGTACTGCTTGTTAGGAAAATGCCTTAAGTAGCTAGTATTTCCACCACTAGCAGATGGGCTCCTTGGCATATGTCGGGCACTGAATCTGGTGTTTCAGTTCTCACTTTTAACATCCTTCCCCTTTTTATGAATGTTAAGCACTCAGAATGTGAGTGAGAGGGAGAAAATAACCCTTCAGCTAGTGATTACTACACTTACTCAAGGGGAAGATCTGTTATACTGTGTGATTATAGATTTTGTACAAAACTAGTTCAGATAATTTTTTCCCATTTTGTATTTAAGGTACAAATAAATTCATTTAATGAATCACAACCTGGAACTCCATTCCACAGCATTCTACTACTCTTAAAACACTACTGAGTTTCTCCCTTGCTTGACATTCTCTTTCTTTGTAGGTCTATTGCATACGGTTCAGGACAAACTCTGGAAATTTTTTTGGTATCCTAGAAGGTGTTAGCAGCCTAATTTTGGAGATTGCTGTTGCCATTTTAAGAAATTACCACATGCAGGCTGTCTGCCCTGCCCTTACTGGAAGCTTCAATACCTGATTCTAGTAGGAAATCAGGTCCCTCTCTATAAGTATTCTTCAGAGCCAAAAGCATGGTCAGGGATTTGGGTTTAGGATAAACTGATATATCTGGCTTGGGTAAGGAAAGCCATACCTTAGAACACAGGCTTAGTTACAAGCCAGGTACTGATATAGGGAGTACTGAAGATAAATTCAAAGCGTGCACAGTGTGTAGACATATTCACCAACACATTCTGAGTAAATCAGTTGCAAGGGCTGAGGAGCTGTGCTGGAGGAACTGTATCAAACAGAAGCTCTGAAGTGTGGCATAGACAGCAGAGATGATCACCTGTAAAAGCACTGGAGCCATAAGATTGTCAGGTTGAAGAATTGTCTCAGGCTGAAAAAGAAATTAAAGCCTGCCACATGCCCAGTCTTTGAGAATTAAGAAGAGGGTTGGGTGACCAATGTGCTAGAAGGTATGGTGAACACTATACTTTGCCTACTTGTCTATCTTCAGCCTTTCTTGTAACACACCCCAAAAGAAGAAATAATCTTTCACAGCATTTTACTGCTGAATATAAATGGACTCTGAAACATCCCTTCCTATGAGTAGAAATAGAATTCATGTGGAAAACCCAAACCAACCAACCAACCAAAATTTTATTAATATAAAGGTTTATAGTATAATTAAAATAAAATATTTTTATGTAAAGAGTAATAGCTTATAACTGACATGGTGCTCCCAGTACTGCCTTCTGACAGTATGGGAAGGTAGTGTTTAAACCAAAGGCTTTGGAGTCAAAGATTTGAAAAACACAATCCCAGAAATGCCTTCATAAATCAGTTTATATCTTGGGAAACACTGTAAGTGAAACAAACACACTCTGGTACCACATCTAATCCCAATAATGTAGTGTCCATGTTGGAATTCATACCTATTTAATTCTGTAATACACTGAGGTTTATGGGTCACATCTTGTGTCACTGTGTCACACCACTTCTCTTCCCACTTCCCATGATTAATCTCCCCATGATTATGTAACTGCAGCATATATTTGCATAATATATTTTTTATTAATACTTAACGTATTAATGTAATAATTTAATGCAGTTTAACTATGGGAAAGTAAGAGTTTTGGCAATGTATTAACAGTTACTGCAGAACTCCAGCTAACACTTTGAAGAATAGTAACAATCTTGGTACCAGATTTTCCAGATAAATGTGTGTAAATTTGATTTACCGTTTATTGATCTATTGAAAAGAGATATAAAAATAAAAGGAGCAGAATCTCTATTTAATAACCAAAACTTGTTTAAGTAAAATAGGTAAGGGCATTTGTTTGTGTGTGAGTCTATAGATTCTTTGCCAACATTAACAATTGTAAGCTTAGCTTGATAATACCCGGGCAAAGATTATAAAATCAGTAGTGCCAGCTGCCTGGCCTGTGTATAATCAGGCTTTCATGAAAAATGTGGGGACTGGATTTGACAGAACCAGAAAGCAGCTGTTCTCAACAGCACACTTCCGCTCAGAAACTACAGTGATCTGAGGGAGAATTAATGCTCCTTTTCACAGCAGTGCACCCTTTCAGTCGTCCTTGTAGCAGCTGTTGCTCTGCTTCCCCTAAGCACTTGAACTGGAGTTGTACTGGGACTGCATGCAGCAACTGGCAAAACAATCAGTAGGCAAAAGTCCTGAAATTTCAGAGAACTGGACTAGGTATATCATATGTTGTTTTCATGATCTTTGTCCTTGTTTGGAGCAGGAAGGGTAACAATTTAGTCCCCCACCCCAGCTGTTTATCTTAGAAGAAGTTGGCTGTCTTATACCTGGAGGAACTGGCCCCTGTGGAAAGAGAAACAAATTGTTCATATTTCTTCTTTTTACTGTGCAATGATAGTTTAATAACTGGAGGTATATTTGCAGTTTTGCCACTTCCCTAATAGTGACTGTGAGAAAGTAATTTCATCACATGGTACTGCAGTTTCTCCACATGTGGCATAGGAATAATTAAACTTACCTTCTTCAGGGAACATCATGAAGTCTATGTAGGAAGCTGGGAAGCTGGAAGTTGAAATTATTTTAAGAGCATTGGGAAGACCTTATTGAGAACACAGCTTTTACGGCTTCGACATCAACTATCACATCTTTTCTTGCTAGCTTGAGCTGGCATGTGGCAGTTGTGTCTGCAACTGGGACTGCAGCCCACCTAGCTTTTGAACATACATACATGTGTACACATATACATGTAAACATAATAATGGAAATCAAACAGCCTTACCCTGTCATTTTACACCTGCTTGTCAGAAAGCATGACAGAGCAAATTTTGTCTGTCTTTTGCAGAGGTGTTTGGGGAAGTGGTCAATCCTGTATTACTTGAACTGACTTCTTCAGAGCTTTTACTATGGACAGAGCTCAGTGAATGTGAGTTCCTAATTAAAACAAATCTTCCTCGTGATACTATAGTAAGTCAGCCTTAATTAATAAATTCAACCTCCAACTATTCATATTTTATTGTACTTTTAAATATGCATTTATAATCAAGGTCATAGCATCTCGAAAAGAGAGGCTGTGACAGATTTTTGGATCAACTGGAAATATAGTTGGAGCCCACTAGATGTCAGTACCTCCACACAATAAGACTACTGTAGCTCTGCTCGCTAGGCAGGAAGGACTGGGTGTCCCAGAGTAATGGGTGAGTTGTCCTGTATCACGGGGATTGTCTATGTAAGGTCTGTCATATATTTACGTAACTCTGGGAAATAGTTACAGGAACAATGCTGCAACCTATTTATTCTGATTTTATGATGTAGTTCCTATCAAAGAATTTGCATACAGCAGAACTCCTTCATGGAATAAGAAGACTTATCAGAAGCAAACAAAAGGAGATGTTTCTGACTGAAGGGACATTCACCGACCTAAAAGCAATTAGAGGGAACTAGTACTAGCAAATAATGCTTCATCTCTGACTCTTTTCTCCAAACGGCTCTTTCTCCTCTAAAATGTGACAGCTATTCCAGCTTCTGTATGAACTGAAATTACAACATTGATTATTGCTTGGGAAAATGAAATTTTAGATCTGAAAACACAATACTCTGTCTCTGCCAAATATCCAGTTCTGTGTAAGGCAGCGAGTGTCTAAGGATTGCTGGAGAAATAAAATCTGGTCAGTACTGCACCAAGCAGTGCATACAAGGATGGGGAAGGAACAGTGTATTAACACGGTCAGAGCAAATCTGCAGCTTTTGCAATAGCAGGCTATTGCCAAAATGAACAAAGAAACACATTGGAGTAATGAATTTCTGACATAGAAATGAAAGTTTCAATTATACCTTTAGAACAGATGAAGTCATGAACTGTGACAAACACTCAGCAGTGTTCCTGTGGTATCTAAAGAAGCTTCTCTCAAGCACATCTCTTTTAATAAGGCCTGTAATTATGTCATTGTGGAACTGGTGTCCTATTTCCTTTAATTATTTTCCACTCTGTGGATTGTGCCACAGTCATTAAAATGTGGTTTTGAGGACTGAAACTTGTAATTCATTCTTTGTTTAGGAGGTATAGAGTGCAATGCTAATTATCTTGCTAATTAGCCCTCACTGCTGGATAGCGCTTGCTTTATTTTATAAACTAGGACCAGATTTTTAGAAAATTGCAAAAACTTATTCCTTTCTTTTCAAAATAAGCCAATCTTATAGCAAGTTCTGGGCAGCTAAAATTAAGAATTTTGTCTGAGGTGACTATGGGGTACCAAAGCCACAGCTCATAACTGTGGTGCTGAAGCAAAGGTCTGTCAGAGACAGTGAATTCTCAATTTGAGGCTGTGGGTCCTATAGAGAACGAAGCCATGCGAAGACAAAATCTCCTTTGGTATTCAGGTACAATTGGGTGCTCACTCCAGAATGGATAATGAAGTGATTTCATGTCTACTTGAATTTAAAAGGTTGAAATTTAGCATTTCATTTTTATTACCAGGTACATATGGCTAGGTAATATTCTCCAAAGAGTATATGAAGTGAGTAACTGCTCTCTGAAATTCCACTGCCAGCAATAGAAGAAAATACATGGTATGTTTACTATTTTGATTATTTCTGTCAAGCTTTTTTTTTTAATGTAAGTTGCTGACACTGATATTTACTCAGAATATTAAAAAGTAACATTTCTATCAGTATCATTTCTATCTAAAGTATGATTTTTTAAACAAAATGTGCAAATTATAATTATGTATGAGCATATGTGTCTATGTACATATCTACATATGCACCTGTACAAATGATCATGTTTGTATCACACGATCACTCAGTTTTGCACAATTTATGATCTGAAAGTGATCTTTCCATATGTCTGTTGCGGTGTCTCAGATATTCTATGAATTGCCACCTCATCTGAACGTGGTTATTTAAAAATATGTGGCTTTTCTACAGTGTTTGACAATGTATTGCCAAAACAGCTTCACATACGGTCAGGTTACATGAATACTTAGCGGTTAACCTCAAAAAAAAAAAAAAAAAAATTAATGGGAACACCCAGAAAGAAATCAGCTAGAGGATCTAAAGCTCCCCAGAGGTCTCCAGGTTTCTTGTCCATCTGGATCTGACAGTAGCCTCCTGGGTTGGGTGCGCAAGGGCACGTCACAGGCGAGTAAGGGCACAGCCGCTTCTTGAGGCACCTTTGCATCCCACCCGCACGCCCCTCGTTCTCTCGGGGAAGGGGCGATGCCGCCTCGCAGGGCCCGCGGGGGTCTCTGGCCCGCACCGGCCCCAGACGGGGGCAGTGGGTGCTGGCGGGGAACGTCGGACAGGGCCAGCCCGGGGAGAGCACGACCGCCTCCTCCCGCCGCGAGAGGGGCCGGCACCGGCACCGGCAGCGGCACCGGCAGCGGCACCGGCAGCGGCACCGGCGCGTTGCACCGGCACCGGCAACGGCACCGGCAACGGCAACGGCACCGGCAACGGCACCGGCAACGGCACCGGCGCGTTGCTCCGGCAANTTGCACCGGCACCGGCAACGGCACCGGCAACGGCAACGGCACCGGCAACGGCACCGGCACCGGCACCGGCGCGTTGCTCCGGCAACGGCACCGGCAACGGCAACGGCACCGGGAACGGCGCGTTGCTCCGGCAACGGCTCCCGGCGGCGAGGGGCGGCGGGCGCAGGTGAAGACCCGCGGGAGGGGTGCTAAGGGGACACTGCCCCACAGGAGCGGTGCTGGGAGGGGTGACCCGCGGGACACCCCAGGCGCGTGAGCCGCAGGCAGCAGGCACGGGGGCCTTTGTTGAGGTGAGAGCCTGAGTGTGGGCCTGGGGCGAGGGCTGGTGTTGAGTGACCTGTGCCCCTGAGCCTCCCTCTCTGTTCTGGGGAGCGTGGAAGTGGGAAATAGCAGCTGCGAGCTTTACTTTCCCCTTCGAGTGTATTCAGTTTTCTGCTGTGGAAAGATTTGCTTTCTGTGCACCGAATTTGTGAACTCAGTGCTAAGCAATTGCAAGTTGTGAATTCTTGTGAAGATTTCAGCTGCATTAGCTGTGCTACATCTCTGCTGTGACTGGGGTTTACTTGGTCTAGTCCAGTAGTCCCACTGTAGTCGGAGCAGCCTGGGATGCCAGTAGTGTTTCAGTTACTGATTCATGGAACACCAATATATGTTAGCATATCCTGTCTTGTTTTACAGCATTAAATTAAAATGTCATCATCATCACAATTATCCTTGTCTTTACCTGTACATGACTGTACTGCTCCTTCATTGGACTTTGATCTTCAGGAAAAGTTTATTCTTCTTCACACTGTTGAGGCAAGTTCATTCTGTTCCTGTTAGGCTTGATTTTTTAAAATTGTATTTACTTTGTTAACAAGGTTAAAAATATACTTCCAAGTTATAGATCTGAAGTAGGTGACATTTAAAAAAATGGCTAAGTGACAGCACTGGACATAGCAACAGTATACCGGAACTATGGCAAAATTCTTATTTGTTCTTTTCTGCCTATGCAGATCAGCTATGATAAATGAATCATAATGTTTAATCTTCCAAGGTGCTGTTTTCACTGGAAGTAATTAAATTAAAGAACATGGTTTTGGTTATATATCTAGGAAAAAGCTACAGAGAGTTGCACTGTGTTACACAAGTTGAGGTCTGCCAGGAAGTCTAATCCTGCAATAAAACAACACACACACACACACACACACACATATAAAATAAAAAACCTTAGATGTTTGAGTGTACTTATTTGCCTTAAGGCAACAATTGGAAACAGAGCAGTCTTCATTCTGATTCTGTGCAGAAGTGATTATTTAAGATGGGAACTTCCCAAATTTGTTACTTATTTTCTCAGTTATGTGAAAGACAATATGGATGTAAAAACATAAACTCTTTGACAAATCCTTTTGATGCAGTTGCCCCGGCAAAGGCTGAGTACAGGAGAAATGGGTCCTGTTGGGTGGAGAAGGCAATACAATCCACTCCTGAAAAAATAATGAGTAGTCAGTGGAGCACTGAGTGGAGTAAACAGATAACTTTGTGCTTGGTGAAGGCATCAGTCATGATGGAGTGCTAGGATAGAGTCAGAAGAGAGGTATTTGGAGAAGGGACAAGGGTGATGACAGGTTGCAGATGCCTGATAAGGAAGTGGGGGGAATGGGATGCATATAGGTAGTAGGCTTGATATGGCTCTGGACTTGCCATGGCTCTCTCATTTTTCTGAGCAGCCAGGCCTAGTGAGAAGCTTTTCCAAACTGGTAAAAGAGGAAAGGCATTGTTGCCTCCAAACTGGAAGAAGTCTCCTGTGTAAGACAGCAACATTGGAATCTGAGCAGGTCTTGTCCTTCACCTTCACTGGAGGTAGTCTGCCTTTGCCTTGTGGATTAGGTGTGTTCTATGAACAAACTGTTTGAGGACATATCCTGTCATATCACAGGCTTTTATCCTTGTTGAAAGTCCTAAATAATTCTTTGATCTTTAAATCTTCTCTGAAAGGATTTTCCTGAGGGGCTGACTTGTTTTGTGTTGATATCCTTGAATTAGCAATATCAGTGAGCTAACTGTGACTGAAACTAAATGTGACATAATTATGAATGCTATTTCAGGGGAAAACATGTGTGCCACCTGGAGAAACAAAAAAACTATGTTCACTGATTCAGCCACATAAAAAGGATTGTCATAGAACTACAAAAACCATCCAAGATGAGAAGTATTTTACTGATCTGAGCAAAGAATCTGACAGCCTAAAACACCAAGTAAGATAATATGTAAGGCATAAACATAGAATCAATGGAAATGTACTTTTTTTACACAAGTCTGAAAGAAACAATTAGATGTATCATCTTCTTTATTAGACACATTGCTGTAAGATTTTTTTTGTCCTGTGCACTAAGAAAGTTCCTAAAAATTTGGAAGGAGTTTGTTGAACTGTTCGTTAAAACAGGAGGTGGACCTGAGTGAATTCCTGGATAAGAGTAGACGTGGGGAACTCACATGTGGAGCTCACACAGAAACCTGATGGAGTGAAGAATGTAGGTTTCTGTTAAAATGAAATGTGATTTGTCATTACTGACTTTCTTAACTCTCTTTGAGAAGCTGACAAAATGGGTGTTTATTCTGAACATTTATTTTTTAGTTTTGAAGATAATCTTCATTTTCAGGTTTTCATAGACAATGCTAGTTTTCTTGCAAGCATGAAGCTTTCTGTTGATCATTGAACAAAAAGAACATTCATGAAGAAGAAACTGTGGGGAAGAGTATTTCCTGAGAATGAAAAGATAGTATGAGTAATTTAGATTTCCAGTCCCTTCTCAATTCTGGGAAGCCTTCTAAGTATTTTTGCTGATAAATCAGTGTCAGGTCACAAAACATCATTCCTGTTTATATATTATTTTTTGCTGACAGCAAATCTGACTCAATGTAGTCAGGAAAGATTAGGACTTCTACTGAACACAATATTTATAAGTTTGCTAAACATGCAAAGGTGGAAACCTGGATGCAGAATTGAGGTCCATGGATTGACTTTACAGATAGGCATGGGATCGAGATTACAGAACATTATGAGGAATTACATGCAGGCTAGGACGAGATGAAGGAGTTGTAGTCAAATTTTGATACCAAAGTTTCCAAGTTGAGTTTGTGGGTTTATCTTTTCATTAGTGAAATTAAAATGTTTTGTATTTACAGTCTGAAAGCCACACAAGTCTTCTTTTTTAAAATAGAAGGTTATGCTTGCACACACACAATTGGACATTTTAAAATACCACGTTTAGTTGACAATATCATGGGCACAAAAATTCTACAAAGAGTCAATGCAAATTGATTTTTGTGATCTTCCAGCTTATGCTTCTGGTTCAATCTTCAATTTCTCCTAACTAACTGGGGCTCCTGAAAGACTTTAGCACTTAACATTAGTCTTTGAAATATTGTGAATTCTACAAATGCTTTTGCCCTATAACTACATGCCTAAATAACACTTATGTATGGTATTTAGAGCCCTTCTAGATAAAATAAAGAGATAAATAGGTGTATGGAATAACCCTGGTTAGTTTCTTCAGCTACAAAGTTCCATGCACAAAATAAATTGAATCTTTAGTTTTAACCACCAACTCAGTAGCTTGTGAGTATGCGAGTTTTTCTAGTCATATGTACCAGGTTTGAAAATGCAGCAAATTATATATAACCAATTCAAAACCATTGAAAAATACAAAATCAGTTATAATCAGAAGAAATTTTTAATGTTTCCTGTGTTGCAGTTAAACGGTAAAAACATTAACACTTGGATGCAGGAGCTAAATGAAAGTGAAATTCAGAATACTGTAAGTAAATTAAAATGTTATTCTCTTTGTTCTATGCCATACATCTGAAACTGACTATCTTATACAGTCATACAATTTCCAGTAAGAGAGGCAAAGTGGGAGTATTTGTGATTTACCATTACAAAATGGAATCTTAGTTTTACATTTGAAATATTCATCAATGTGCATTACTGATGCTTTGTTGTATACAGACATTAAATTAATTTCTTTGTTGTTTGGTTTTTGTTTGTTTGTTTGTTTGGTTTTTTTGGTGTTTTTGTTTTTTCCCATGAAGAATCTCAGGAAAAAAATACTTGAAAGGGAGAAACAGATTAAAGAACTTTCATCCATGCTTCAGTGTGAAAAAGTGAGTGACCAGTTCCACTAGAATGAATGTTTTCTTCCAACATTCTGGATTCTTAGTTAAAAAATTTAAATTTTAAGTAAAACAATTATTTCAAAGACCTATGAGAAAAGTGAGATTCTGAAATGTGTTTCCTACAGAATTATCTTAAAACCATCAAAACTGTATTCAAACCAGCTAAGGATTCAGTTATCTTTAACACCAATACCCTAAGGTTCGGGGGGGGCACATATTCAGACTGGTGGCTTTTGACTTCTCATTTACTGATACGCAATATTCTGGGGAAAAAATACTTGGAAGGAATAATATGGAGTAAGCTAAACAGGTACTGTTCACAGTTGGCTCTTTTAGGAAAGGTAGTACAGACAGCAGAGCTAGTATTATCAAAGGGTGACAAGGCTGGCAAGAGCTCATTCATTCTTCGCACCAAAAGAAGGGGCTCAGTGCAGAAACCAACACTGGAAGGGAAGAATTGTCCTTTATAAGAGGGTACTGTAAAAGTTTGAATGTTATTTTACTGGTAGTTTGGCAATCTGTGTTACAGATTGAACACCTTCAGTGCACTTTGTGTGTGTGCAGTGCAGTGTGGTTGAGCATTAGTGAGGGACAGAGCAGGCTCAGTTAAACCTTTAAGGGGACAGCTGTGTACTTTGATATTTGTAACTCCTTGTGGGTTTTTAAGAGTCATGGTTCTTCTTTAAGAGTTTTGCTTAGCCAAGTGAACATATTGCTTGGCTGCAGGATAAACTTAACCAGCTGGTCATAATAGAGGAGCCTGTGGGGGCTGTTTTCATGCCCTTGTCTTTATCTTGAAGTGAAGGAGCACATTTTCATGGAAATATCTTTTTGCTGGAGAATAGAAATGCTGAACAGAAAAGCCTATAAAGATTCTAAAGACCCCAATGCCAGCAAACCTCAGTGTTGATGGGATCTATGTGGCATACCATGCCCTGACTAGAGACTACCTAATGTTAAACAATTTAGGGTACCTAGCATCTGAAAGGATAAATTTTCTATGCTATCCCCTTGTTCCTTCTTACATTAATTTCAATAAATGGCATTTTCTTCAATACTTGACTGAATCTGCCTTTCTTACTGGTATCTATAATGAACACTTCCACTGGTACATTCCTTTAGTCTCTTTTAGTCTATACTGATAATAGGATACTTTTCTACCTTCTCACTTCTTACTTAGAATGAGCCAAAGGAATCAAGTTGAAAGAAATTTCATAGAATCATCTGACCTGAGTTCTGGTGGCATAAGTTTCTTCTTCCCTTATGATATACGTATCCCTCAAAATTAGAGTTTGAATTAAATGTATCGATACTTCTAATAGCACGTGGTGGTCTTTGGAATTTAATGAAGGTCAGTTCAGGTCTAATTAGTCAGAGCACAGCTGATAGGTGTGGCTCAATGTTAGTCATCCTGCTAGCTGGATGCTTTTGCTCAAGCTAGATTTCTGAGTTCATGCTTCCAGGCCTTACTCTTACAACTTAGATTAAATATGATGCAAAAATTATGTGTAAAATGTTTTGAGTTGGTGATTTCTGTTTAACATTAATACAATAAGCAAGTTACTGCTTATGAATAACCTTGTAGAGCATGTTTTGGCTTTTCCAGATTTTGAGGACATTCAAATGTCAGTTAGAAACTACGGCATAGTAGAAAAAATACAGAGACCATCATACAGCATAAATAAATTTGTGCTTGTTTATCTTCCTTAGATCAACATACAGAAAAGAGACCACCTGTCAAGATCAGTAAAGGAAGTACAAGCTCATCTGCAGTGTCAGATTGAAAGAAAAGAAGCAGAAAATAATGAATTAAAAGTGAAAATACAGGTCAAAATATTTTTACTTGTGTTTCAGTTTATTGGAAAAAACCCAGCAAAACCTTACTGGGACCTGTTTTGAAATCAAATTCTTGGTAAAAGCAAATTCCAAAACAGTTAAAATCATAAGTATATTTTGCAAGATCTGCCTGACCACACTATTTTCATTGCTAGGTTGGGGTTTTTTTGGTATTTTTCTTTTTTTCTCAACTTGTGTACACTTGTACAGTACTGGTGAAGCAAAGTGAAACATGCATTAAAGTGTTTGCACTCAACTGCTCTGTCTAGAAGACAGTCTCTATATGGTCAAGAGAAAGAGATAGGCAAGTGCCTATGGTGACTTTCTGTTCTAAGAGAATGGTGACAGCCACACCCTGTTTCTTCTTATTGTCTGTGAAGTATCAATATGTCTCTTAATACTGACTGAAAGTGAAACACTTTAGACTAATGTCTAATCTCACTTCGTTTAAGTTAGGTTAAATTATTTCAATTTTCTGTTCTAAAAAGCACAAGTTAAATTTGGGCATTTGTATCAGTTACTGGCTTTAGAAAAAGGCAAGGAGGAGGTTGTGTGGGAGAGGCTGGAGCTGTATGTGGCCTCTGAATACAGTATATGAAACTTGTCAAGAACATAGACATGAATGAGAAAACATTGGCTAAAAGAAATGTGCTTCTAATTTCCATTTGTTTTTACTAGCATACATCCCCTGCTAGTAAATGCTAGATTGTTACCCAACCTATATCAAGGCAACTTCAAATCACATGTCTATATCTGCATAAATGCCTCATGTTTTCTTCTAAATAAAAATTGCTTTCTTGTTCTACCTAGTACAATTATCAAATTCCAACATTTTTATTAGATAAAATAACTTGATATACAGATGTCTTTTCATTCAATCTCTATTTAGAAGTTTTGTTCACTTTCAGAAATTGCTGAAGTAATTTGCTAGCTTAAATCCTGGTGATGATTTTGTTAATAACAAGACAAAAGCTTGCAAAAGCTTAGCATTATCCCTATGAAATTAGTTCTCAATTTGAGTTTACCTCAGCCACTAATGCCCGAAGCACTTATTCTTAGTGTGATTCTGACCTCCTGTGGTTATAATAGGGGATAGCAGCTGTTTACTTAATAACAGTTAAATCCATACATAGACTGAGATTTTCCATTTGCTGTGTTTATTGAAGGTGTTTATCCACCACCTTAAGTCACATCTTAACGCCCTGTAAGCGTTTATATAGGAGAACTACTTTTTACACGTTTGGGTGGTTTTTATAATTTCCTTTTTTTTGAAGTAGTACTTCTGCTTTTTGGTGAATCCCAGTACATAAGACCACCTTTCACTAGGAAAACCACATACCTTTTGCTTTGATTGTGTAAAAGTTTTGGGGCCGTTAGCAGGACCTGTACTGAGAGATATCCCCTCATGCATAATATGCATATTTTATAGCAATTGGGAATGAGTATCTTGAATAGGGCTGGCACATTCACGTAGGCAGTAGCCAACTAGTAGTACACAATGTAGTGTCAGACCTAGGCTTAAAATAAGGAAGGAAATGCATTAATCATTCCCTCAATTAGGATATTTATCACTGAACTGAGAAATTTATTGACGCTGCTGTCTTACCTACATTACTGGAGTTTGGTGGAAGAATAGTAAGAGATATGAACAGGATTTACACTTGTCTTTATGAAACTAATTATCTGTTGGTAGCTTGGTCATTTTTGATAAGTGTCTCTGGGATTCTCCTTGAACCAGAGTCTGGTATTACTTTTAACGAATTTCATCTCATAGTGTTTTAATGTCTGTTGTTGTTTTCTATTCGTATTTATGTGGTATATAGCTGAAAAATACAAAAGTCATGATGTTAGAGAGATCAGCTTCCTGGATGAAATGGGATAAATCTTCATCAGAGTGATGTAAACATCTAGTTAGTCAGAAATAATAACAGCAATAGAAAAGACAATATAATGGCAGTTGTAGAGCCCAGTTCCCATCTTGGCTAGTTTGTACATGTTTCATATTATTATTAAATGCATTAAAATGCATTTCTGCTTCATTGTTTATAAAAAAACCTTTCATCACGAAACAAATTGTGTCCTTAATTAAAGTTGGGGTCATTTTATGCATGGAAAAAATACAGAGATTTTGCAAAAAAAATAGTATATTGTCATCTAATTACAGACCATGTAGTAATACATATACTAAAGAAAAGACCCCAGCCTTTCCTAGCTTCCTGACTTTAAAAAACACAAATCCAAGATATTAACTTTTATATTAAAATTTCATATGCAGTCATACAGCCTATCTCCAGACCTAGGAGTGTGTGTGTCACTAGATTGAGAGCACATACTCTAATACATCAGTGCATATCACTGGTAGCATCATTAAGGTGATATTCTTTACAGGAATAATCTGATGAAGCCATTTTATTTTCCTCCTCATAAATGGGTTTAACATCCATACCATGCTTTCTACATGGAAATTCTGCATTCATTTCCAAGAGCACACAGAAATGGTTCAAATTGCTGTCTTTCCCCCTACTTCTGCCTGCTCCTGCACCTTCTCAGCCTCTTCTTTTTATCTTTGTAATGACTTTCTCTCTGTATTTTGCTTGTCCACTGTTGTACTTAGCTACCTCAGTCCATCAACCACAAGATTTGAGATACCAAGATAATATGGAAACATATTATACATGTTACAGCTCTTCCTGATTATTTTATAGCACAAAATTAAGGTTTAGAATTTGAAGAGTTGATTTTAATTATACTGCAGACTCTAGAAAATAAAATAGCAGAGTGGAAACATCAAATTGGTGAATACAAGTGCCGGAAGTTAGCCTTAAAGGAAACAAGTGAGCAAAAGAAGATTGCTCTGAAAAAAGCAATAAGGTCCCAGAAACAAAAAGCTCAATGCTTAGAAGAAGCTGTGAAAGATGTAACCTCTAAAATAAGAGAACATGTGAGTGACTATGCTGTGAGCACCGTTGTGTTGTATTGTTTGAAACTGAACAATTGAAAGACTTTCACCTGTGGAAAATAGAAAAATTTGTTTGATAATGCTGTGCTTGTATGTCTTTTGTTTTGTTGCTCATTTGTTAAGGAAAAGGTTGCTATAGGTGTCATGAAAGCTGGTACTATTAACTGGCTTTGTTTTGGTAAAATTTAGTGATTGTCTTAAGTCATGACGTTGTACATTTTAAACTGTAGGAAGTAAGAGAAGTCTCATCAGCTTTTGGTGAAATCTCTCCTCGTCTTCCTGTTAGTCCTCTATGGATAAACACTGACTAACTCAGAAAAACAGTGTACTAACTGAGAATCCATGACGGAGGTTTCAAGTGTTAGTTTTCTTTATTTATTAATATGTGATGTCTCATGTGGTTACTTAGCTTTCCATTTCTAAGCTGCTTGCTCTGAACCTTTTCAAAATCCAAGTATAAAACTTCTTCCTTAATCCAAGTTGTTCCTTGGAATCTTGCTGTGCCTATCAATAGTTTGTAATTGTTCAAAAAGGCCAGGTGCACCAGAACTGTGCATATTGCCTTATTTGGATTTCCTAATAAGAATATGTTTTCATACTCTTAGATGTGTTGTAATAGTTTTGGATATGTCAGTATTAAAGATATATTTTTCCACTTAGTGTATCAGGAGATGATTAATAATGGTTTTTGTGTTCTTGGATCTTTGTGAGAAGACAGTAGTGGATCTTTAACTAAAATTAGCAGAACAGAGGGACAGCAACTACCTCCTGAATGTCTGATGTCTTGTAATCACACTTGTTTTCTTCCTCATTGAAAACCTGGTGTACTTTCAAGATAGCATGTATTGGTTAATTATCTGTATTCACCTAAGGGATTTTACCTAATGTTTCATTTCTTACCTAGCTAGTGTTTTTCACTCTTAAAATATTTTGGCACAGTTTTATTTGTTTATTAATTGATGTAATTTATATGTAGTTAAGAAGTATTGAAGACATTTTTTTCTGTAAGGAAAGATTGTCATCTTAAATTTTGAAATGTTGTATTCTGCAGTTGATATACAGTACCAGTGTTTAACTATGTCCCTGCCTTGAAAGTAAGTCTGTACTTAGACTTTGATTTTTAAAAAATGTGGGTAATTTTGCTGATTTTATTTTGAGATGAGAGAAAATTTATATTGCTTTGTACAAGTGAGATCCAGTAAAACCATTCTATATTAAATAGCTCTTGTGTTCAGAAAAAATTGTAGAATTGTATGGAATTCTTCAGTAGCATTCTTTTGTTACATAATTTATAATTTCTGCATTCTGTAGGAAGTCAAACTGTGTGAGATATTGTCAGCCTCTGATGTCTGGAAAAACCAGCACAATAGAATAGTTGAAGAAAAGACAATGTTAGAAGTTCAAATAAAAGATCTTGAGAAGTAAGTTGGACTGTTGATCTTTTTTGTTTATTTATTTCTGTAGTGACAGAGTGTTGACATTTAGTAGTGCAATACTCAATGCCAACAATGTAAATGAGTTTATTAATACTTTAAAATTCTGAGCAGAATTTAGAAGTTGGAAATAAGAACAAATTTAAGATTTTTAGCCTCCTCTCTGCAGCATTTCACTTCTTTTAAAGTTTTATTCCCCTTTACCAGTAAGGAACATATTCTTTTCCCTGCACACTTCTGATTAGCCTGAATTTGCTGGCAGCTCCTATGCGGGCTCCACATAACCACTTTTTTAATAACTAATTCAACATCTTGAGTGTTAACCCTTGCGTTTACAGAATAGAAGAAGGTTCCTTGTCTTCTAGTTTCTGCTTCAGACTAGTGATGGCAAAGTTATTTCAGTTCTACTAATGTCTCACCTCACTAGAGGATAGAGAAGGGTTCCTCTCAGATGCTGATTTGAACAGTTTACTCATGTAAGGAAAATCAGAACAAAATTATGCAACCTTATTCAAATTACACAGTCAAATCTTAATGTACATGAGGGATATGCCATTTTTTTTGGCAGAGAATGACAAATATCCTTCTACCATTTCTGTTGTTAGAAATATGGACTATAATTTAAACCAGCAGAAGAGACTGTTAGATGCCTTTTTACTAGGTCTGAGACAATGTTTATTTCACAAAGAACTTGATTTATGCTCAAGTATTTAGCAGCTCAAATGAAACTGGCTTGAATATTTTGGTTTTGTCCCAGGAAATCTGGCATTTCTGAAAATATTTGCAGCAGATTTTAAAATTTAACCAGGTAGACGACATCAGTCCAGAAATCTGTCTAGCGCACTGTTGGTCCAGTGTGTATAAGAAGGCATCTAAGAAAGAACAAATACTCATTCTCCTTCCAGCTGTTTTTTGCTGTTTTTATTTCAGCTGAAAATACAATTCTTTGCTTGAAATGTGCCATTCTAACAAGACTCATTCTACTAACAGTGTGTAACTGACTAAACAGCAAAACAAATTTTCTTGATTTTATTAACAAAAAAAAGCAAAAAGTGAAGCATGGCATGATTTGTTGCTTTTAATAATGGAAAGTAACTTTCCTAAAGTAGCTAGGGAGTGTTCTTAGTAGGACATATGATATAGCCTATAAATTCAATATAATTACATTTTGTACAATGTGCATATGCACAATTCTCTTGGAAGTATAATTTGGTGTTCTATAATTGAGCTATGACCCCTTCCTTGGAGTAGAAACTCTCCTCTTTCCAAGAGTTTATTTCAGAAGCTAAGTAGATAATCCTTTCTTTGGATCCTTAAATACATTTCCCCTTTTTTATATATATATGTGTATATATATACAGTGAAGGAGAATGTGTTAAGGTTCAATTCAATTTTCATAGTGAGAGTTTTGGAAACATTATGTATTATAGAGAACTTCTTGCCTTCTCTTACAAGTCAGATCACAGGCCTGAAGGAAGACATGGAAAGAAGGGAGGAATGGAGAAGAAACTCAGAGGAGCAAATTCTTGGAAAGCTAAATTATGTTAACTTTGAAAATGAAAAGATCTACCTTGAAAACAAAAAATTAAAGGTGAGATTATAAATCATTGTTGAATGGCTCTACATTTCTCATACATTAATGAAGTAACCATGTTAATTTTCTTTGGACCTTCTGTCTAGAGATCTCAAACCTGTAGATTAAAGTTTGCCATCCATTTATAATAGTAAGGGTAAATGAGACACTGAAAATTTTTCAGTGAAGATTTATGGCAAAGCTAGGAACAGAATTGTCTGATGATATATCTGCTTAATCAGGATGCCGTTTATTTTACTGTCAGTTAATGCACAATTGCTTAAGTAGAAATTGTACTTTTATGTTTGTTAAACTTTCTTTCAAATTAAAGAACTGAGTTTACCTCAACTATTAACTTCAATTTTGAAAGAGTTTACAGGTTTTGTATTGTATTTGTCATCCAATGTAAATGTTCTCATGACCTGACAAATGAACTATGGCCTATTATTTTTGTGTGACAGGAAAAATACTTACGTCACTCTTTCTAGTACCTGCAGGTGACTTGATGGGAATATCATATTGTAGAATGCATTGTTTTAGTAACACTCTTAAAACTTTTATATTTTCTATCTTTGATCAAGGCTTCCCTTGCTATATTGGAGAAAAGTACAGTATCTGTTGAATACGAGTTGCTACATCTGCAAGAAAAAGCAAAGCTGCAGGAAAACCTTGTAGAACAGCGTAAAAATGAGGTATAAATAAAGGTTTCATGTTTGAAACCTTCAAGTATGTTTTTTTAAATTTGTAAGCAGTTTTGAAGAATGATAAAGGTTTTGTTTGTAATAAACCCGTTTTGCTGTCCTGGGGATTGTAATATTTTTGTAATATTGAGTATGAAAGAAGAAAGTGCTACTACAAACCATATCAAAGAATAGTCTCTGCGCTGTTACAAGTACATGTTGTCTGTACTGAATTGTGTGAAGCCCACTAGAAGCTCATTGAAGCCAACAACTGCAAACTTGCTTCGACAAGATTTGCTTCCTAAAAAGCAGGTTAGTAATCCAGTAAACCATAAATTTTAAAAGTTTGAGTCTGATGTCTTCAATGGATATACCAATGATATTTTACCTTTACTAGGCCATATTTTATCTTCATGTTCCTAAGAGCATATCAGTATTCAAGTAAGTTCAAGAAATTCAAGTTTATTCAAGAAATATCTATTAGGGTTAGGATTAGGGTTATGAGCATAGGGTTGTACGTGTTTTTTTATTTCGGTAGGTAAATCCACATGGAAATACCAGTGAAACAAATAGACCAAACTTAAGATGGACTTCTTATCAATTCATTTTTTGAATTTGGCTTTATTCACACAGAAATTTTAGAACATTGATTCAAATATGTATATATTTCTGCTGTAGTATAGACATGATTTCGCTGACATTCTTCACTTCTTTTTTAAATCATTGATGAGAGAAAAGAAAGACATGATAAAAAATCTAGAGTAGAGCCAGTGTGCCTTGTCTGTGGAATGCACCATCACAATTGAAGTTGCTGCCAGCTTTAAGATGGTAGATATACTTCCAGGTAACAGCCAGCCTTAAGCAGTGAGTGGAGTGAAATTCCCTAGCTCAGTGCTGTAGTGACTGCAGATGGGAATTGTCAGTGATAGTTGTTATGTGGGAAGAGAGGTGTGAGTTGTGCTGGCTACTTCTATGGCTCAACTGTAGCTCATTCGCCATTGTTGATAACAAACTGCTGATATGACAGTGCTCTTTATCTGGCAACCCTTTTATACTTCCTGTGACAAGTGGGATAATGAAAAGAAATAAATTCAAATAATGACAAACTTTGAGACACTATTTAGAAATCAAAGGTTTTCCTTTATGTTTCATACTAATGATTCTATCTTTTCTATATTTAAATGAAGGACCTTGGAAATATATGTGAAAAATATATGTTGTCCTAGGTACAAAAAAGACAAATTGCAGTAGAAGAATTGAAATCCAGATATGAAACAGTCTTAAATGAAAACAAAAAAATAACAGAAAAAAAACGCTTAGAAGTAGATAAGGTAAGTTTTGCAGTAATAAAGAATGTTTCCAAACAATTCTGTAAGATACAGATCTTTTCTACATTTTTGTGATCTTATTAGAAGTCACAAGGTACTGTCTCTTGGTTTTAAATTTCTGAGAGTTTTACTAACTGCTATCTAAAGCTGATGGATTTTGGATACTACACAATTGTGAACAAGTGAGCAATCATTCCTAAATAGTTGGGCTACTATTTGAGAATTGCAGAATTCTTTTATCACTTTCAAAAATGTGACTTTATTGTTGATGATTTTGAAACTAGCTTTTTGACAGAACAGCTGTGAAAGTTGTGTATGGGAGCAAACCTACTGTAAGTGTTTGGTTTTTTCCAACTAACAGTTGAAATTGAGACTCCATAGAGAAATGAGTTATAGGTTTTTCAGCAGATGGAGCTGAACACTGGAACACAGCACATTCTTAAGCATCAGAAAAGAACTTGTATCTTTGTCAGTATTTTATAAAATAGGTGATATGTAACTTGTGTAGAATTTCAGCTTTACTACCTACATGAAAATCCATTAAGTATTACAACAATTAATTTATGGTTTGACACATACATTTTTCTCCTGTGATGCTATGCAGGTGAGGGACAAAATGGAGGTTGAGTTAAAGGAGTTAGAACATGTTTTTGACTTGCTGAAAGCAGCTGAGGAAAACCAGCAAAAACTTCTGTCCTGGGAAAGGATCCGTGCACAGAAATGCAAAACCCTTAAGGAGCTGGAGCTTCAGGTGGTTAGAACATGCTGATTTCTAAAGATAAATGAGAAAATTATGTGGAAAAAACTCTCTGGGACATTTTTTACTATTGGTGTGTGTGACAGCAGTGAGGTTTCCTTTGTTATTTTCTTCATAAATCAAAAACTTCTGCAGAAATAGCACAATGCAAATAAAACTGTTGCCAACTGTATTTGTGTGAATTCATTATGTGGCAAGTCTTGTAAATTTTAGAGTGAGTATATTCTTGATCTTTTTGAATACTTATGTCCTGAGATGCGTTGCAGAATTCTTCCCTGGAAATAAATGCAAATCTAGAAATTGTTTGTATCTAGTAGAATAATTTAATTCTACGTTTGTTTTGTTTTTAGTGGCTAATTTATAAACCATACAGTATGTAATCAGATA
>WEKY01062672.1:0-46626 GCA_013390045.1 Picathartes gymnocephalus
CACCTTCCTCACATCCTCACCTTTCTCACATCCTCACCCTGCTCAGCCAGCAGGAACCAGCCGTTAACAGCTGGAACAACGAGCTGCACTGGGAGCACTGGGGTAACTGGGACAGGCTCCCCATTGGCTCCGGGTCATTGCTGCCACTACAGCAAAGAAGGGCCTCGGCAGCTGGCAGCGGTTTGAGAGGGACGGAGAGCGAGGAGAGCCCTGGCCAAGTCTCAGCTCTGTGCCAGCCTCGGTCTGCAGAGGCACCGAGCCCCAGCCTGAGCCGGGGATGGCAGAGGCAGCCTGGAGAGGGCACTGGGGGAGGCCTTAACTGGGGTGGGCAGGGGCTCCTTCGGCCCCCCCAGACTGCAGCACGAGATGAAGTTGTTGTGGCCCCATGAGGGAAAGCGTTCCCGTCCTGCCGTGGCCGCAGCGCAGCCCGCAGGGTTTGGGGCAGGCGTGGCCACCCCACCTCCCACCCAAAGGGCTCTGCAGGGAGCAGGGCGCTCACTCTCCCATTGTAATCCCTTTTGCAAAGGTCTCTAATGATATTTCCACCCCTCTCCGTTTAATGAATGGTAATAGGGAGCTCTTGATTAGAAGCCTTTCATCATTTTAGGACTAGGGGCTTTAGCTTTCTGACCTACTTTCCTTGCCAATGAAATTCCATTTTTAGCTTCAACTCAAGGTCTGAATGTTACCCAAATTCAGACCATCTGTTTTAACTGCCTACAGGCTGAGAAGTTGATCCAAGCCAGGAGGAATAAATGGAACCAGTGTGATCATGTATTAAGTATTCTCCACCCTTTGTGTATTAAATAACCTACTTAGTTTATTCCTGAGTCCACACAAACACTGCTGTTTCCTTGGGCAGGACCTGCTGTTGTGAGGAATATTCCTGCCACCAGTTGCTCTCAGGTCACCTTTCCTGCACAACTGGAGGAATGAGCAACCTACCACCCACTCCCAGTTCACCTTATCCCTTGATTTGCTTTGCTGAGGGTTGGTACAGGCTACCCTGGGAAATCCATCTGGGAATAACCCTCCTCTCTTCCTAATTCTCACCATTACAGAAGCAACAGAACTTGCATGTCCTCAGAGCAGGATAATTTTGAATACATCTCGGTCCTTTTATCACACAAAACTCAGTAAGAAATACGAATTTATAAACCAGAACAATATCAAAAAGGCAACTTCACCTGGAAAATCCCTCCTAAGCAACTACTGACCACAGCTTTAGTAAAAATCAAAGTGAATCCAAGTGCTGAAGATAAGCTGCTGCTGCTCGAGCTGATAGGCATCTCCAGCCCTCATCCCTCACAGCTTGGCTGAGGGATGGAATTGCAGCAGAATTTCTAGAGCATTCATGAAAACATCACCAAATGAATTATGCCAGGGAAAAAGAAAACAGTAGTGTGAAACCATGCCAGATCTCGCAGTTGAATACCCAGCTGGGGAACTGCCCAGCTCCAAACAAGGCAGAAAATAAGTATATTTAATGTAAAAGAATCCTAGCATGAAATAGGCTCTGTACTTCCCCAAGCACGGCTGATTTACTGTTCAAGGCTCTCATTTGACAGCCTGTTCGCAGATTCTCTTGCTTCAAAGCCACCGTGGCTCTGTTTACAGCCCAGCCTCGCAGGAGGCACCAGGAGCCCCCAAGGTCCTGGCTCAAACCAGTCGGTGCTCCTGTGATTCTCTAAAACCCGGCTGGAGACATTCGGGATGGAGAGGACGGGGCTCTGAGCAACCTGCTCCAGCTGCAAACGTCCGTGCTCGGTGCAGGGGGTTGGAATAAATGGCCTTTAGAAGGTCCCTTCCAACCCGCAGCACTCCCCGGCCCGGTGGCAGAGCAGCCCGGGGAAGCTCTGGGGGCTCATCCCAGCAGGGCGCATGAGGAATGATGAGTTAAACCCTAAACCAGAGGTCCAAGTGCCCCCGCCCCTTTGGCACAGCTCTTCGTTCCCTGCTCTTTCATCACGTGCAGAACCCAGAGAGGAATGAGCACTGTCTGCCTTTGTTTCAGCTGCATCATCGGGAGCGACACGATCATTATTTCAGTGCGGGTTCAAGGCAGCGTTAGCAACATTGCCTTGGACTGCCCCTGTGAAACGGAGGGACAGGAGCTGTCACGTCCAGTATTCCCGGTCTGGCAATGCCACTGAGACCTTCCAGCTGAATTTTAGCCATTTTCCTCCCCTTCCTGCGAATCACAACATTGCCGAGTGAATTACTGGGAGCATAAAAAAAGGATCTCTTGCACCTGGAAAGCTACATGCTAATTCCATGCTTTATTCCAGCTCTTTCATGCAAAAGGCTTTCAAAATCATGGGCTATTGTACAGTACATAATGTTATTATTCTGTCCCTATTGTCCTAAAAGCAGCCGCTTACAGGCTGGAGCAAAATCTTCTTTTGACTCTCCTGTGCCGGGCAAAAGGTTAGAGAGATAAAGCAGCTCCCAACGAGCCGTAAATGCCGTGTGAGGCACAAACGCTGAATCGGGGAGAGCATTGTTTCTGCTCCCAGCTCCGGGAGACATTTGAGCTTTCCCCGGGTGTGCAAACCAGCGGGATTTGCAGCACTGGCAGCCGATGTCCCCTGAGCACTGCCGCCAGGAAAAGCACAGCCTGGCCCTGGGACGAGCGAGCCGCTGTGCCCTGCTCTGTGCCCAGCCCACCTGGGATCCCTGGGCTCTCTGGGGCTGCTCCGAGGGCCTGAACCCCCCGGAGCCAGGGCAGGAGGGGCTGGGGCTGATGCTGTGCCCCGGGACAGCTCTGCTGCTGCCAAGGAAGGTGCTGTCCCCTGCCCGATGCTCCTGGGGGTCCCCAGAGCTGTTGGAACGGGTCCAGAGGAGACCACTGACATTGGTCACCATCCCATGGAGCCAGGCTGGGAGAGCTGGGAGAGAAGGCTCCAGGGAGAGCTCAGAGCCCCTTCCCGTGCCTGAAGAAGCCCATGGAGACCACAGCTCCATGCCAGTGGCCATTTGTCACCAGCAGCCCCTCCCCAGCTCCTGCCTCATGCAGGATGGAAAGGCTGCTGGAAAGGAGCCTCCCTGCGAAGCTGCTCCATTGTCACCACAGAGCTGTCCCCGTGCCTTCCGATGTCCCCATGCCATAAGATCTTCCAGCTATTTACTACCACAGCTCTCATTTCCAGGGCTGAGGATGCTGCACAGAGATGCAGGATCATCAGAGACGCTGCAGGGCTATTTTTAGAGTGAGTCATTTGATGAGCTCTTGGGAACCTTATTTATTGCTGTCTCCAGCTGGGACCTGAGCAGTGCCCAGACACCTCTGTGGCTGAAACCAGGGCTGGGGAGCAGTGACCTCTATTTGATAACACTTCTCTGCTGGCAGGGAGAAAAACAACAGCACATTATGTTGTCAAGACTAATAGCTGCTAATTAGGGTGAGTGACATATGACCCCTTTTCTAGCCAAAGAACACAGAAGTCACACGAGAAATTAAAAAAAAAAAAGTTGAAGTTCTGCATGCGGTGTTTTTCAGTCTAAAGAGTCACCACTTAAAAGTCATTTTTTGATTTTTTTTCCCCCTGGTTTGTATGTTTGGGGATTTACTTGAAGTTTCTGTTGCGTGCACAGTGAATCAGTCTCGGGGTTCAGAGCGTTCCCTTGGTAGGAAATGGAACTGAGGGGACAGCAGGAGTGGAAAGGGTACAGACCAAAGCCGTGCCTTTGGAAATGTGGGACAGAGCTGTGGGGGCTCTGGGATCCCTGCCAGTGTGCAGGGAGCACTGAAGGGATGTGCAGCAAGGGCAGCTCCCCCTGACGCCGGCACACCTTCCACAGGTGAGGGCATCTCACCTGGCACAGCCAGGGAGCACAGCAGGGAACCCCGGAATGTTTCAGCTGGAAGGACCTTAAACCTCATCTCTCTCCACCCCTGCCTGGGGCAGGGACTCCTTCCACCAGATGAACCTTCCATCGAATTCGGCGCCTGAGAACGGGCTCAGCCTGTTGCCATCCGAGGGGATTCCTGGCAAAACAAACAGGGAATGTTTCCCTCCAGGCTGCTTTGGCCTCAGCCCGTGCAGAGGAAGGGGGGCAGCAGCCGGGGGGGCTGTGGAGCCCAGGACCCCCCAGTGACAATTGGCGTGATCAGAGTTTGCTCTGCTCAGCACCAGGGGTCCCTGCTGCCTGCTGGGGACCCTCAGGACACGGGGCAGCTCCTGCTCTGAGGGACCCAGCACCCTTGAACCAAGCAAAGGGCAGGTAATTAATTGCCATTTCCTTCGTGGGGGCCCGGGGAACAGGGAGTTGCAATGATTTACTGGAGTCCCATTAAATCCTACAGGACTCGCAGCCTCCTGTGGTGTTGGTGCAGCTCAGACACCCCGCTAGATCCTGTGAATGTTAATCATTACCCAGCTCCTCTATCTTCTCGCTGCTCTAATGAGATTATTGATGAATTGCTTAAAGTGCACTTTCTGTAGAAGTTTTTTAGATGACAACTTGCCTTTTACTAAACAAATTAATGGGAAAGTTGAGTTCTCTGATTCCAGTCTTGGGAAAAGAAGTTTTGGGTTTGAAATGCCTAATTAGGACTAACTGAAATCCAATAGCTGAGTTTATTTGGCACTGTACCTGATAGAAATATGCCATGGGGCCATTAGTACCTTGTGGTAGCATCAGGACAGAAATAGTCTCTCCAGCAATTAATATTGCAGGAGTGTGGATGTCAATAGAGGAGCAGAACAATTGCAGCTTCGGAGGTTCATCCCAAGCCCTGCCAAAGTCAAAGGGAGGCCTCTCAATCAGTGCAGGGGGACGGACATGGAGCCCTAGCTGGGTTTGCCTCTGATGAACGAAGCTGAGACATTCCCAGACCTCAGGGCTGACACTTCCAACCTCAGGTCAGCCCAGTGTGGCCAGAGATGTTCCCACGTGCGGGATGTCCAAGGCAGCAGATTCACAGAGGGAGGAAGGCAGGAGGACCCTCCAGGGAGCCGCAGCAGCCCCGGAGCCAGGCTCAGCAGCGGCGGCTGCTGCCCTGCACCTCCTGCTCCGGCCTCTGCAGAGCTCCTCCCTGCTGCACCTCCCACGAGAGACCTGCAAAGGAAGTTCTCCGTCTCCCCACAAGATCCCTCCTGCTCCAAGGGTTTGTTCTTCCCCGGTGGTGGTTAAAGCACCTTCTCTGCAGTCCCAAGTAGTGAGGTAACTCTCAGTCTGCATGGAAGAACAAAACTCCCTGAGACAGACTGTGAGCCAGACACTTATTATTACACTCTCTACGAATGCACAGAAGGGCTTTCTCTCTGTGCTCCAGGTCACTGAGATCATGTTTGAGGCATATGATTAATTTTCAGCCTTATTGTGTTAAGGGCCAGCAGGAGAAAAGTGAGATTTTTTTTTAGACCAGTGTTAAATGAGGTGGAAGAACTTGTCACTTAGCAAGAGCTTTGAAATGATCTTTGCATACAGCAGCAGCTAAGAAGTTAACAGACATGAAGAGCAATCTATTGATTTGAGGTATTCTGAGAGGTGTTGATGTGGGTGAAGGCAGGAGAAGGATTCTGCTTGGGATAAATAACCCTTGGCTAATGGTGCCTGAAGCATTTAACGTGCAAGGAGCCCTGCTTTTATTCAGCCCCTCACACCAACAAGTTCTTGCATGGGGACAAGAAGTTCAGCTGTTAAAAAAGGTGTTTTGAAATATTTGTTTTTCCTCTTGGATGTAAATTATTCTTAGCTCAACTCTATTCCCCTCGAAGCTCTTTGTTGGTCATAGACTGACATCAAAGGTAAAAATAAAGCCTCAGCTGAAAGAAATCATTTCTCTTTTCAGCATTTGCTGCAGCAAGAGCCAGAACATCTCAAAGATAACCACAAAAATCCCAAACACCATCTGAAAGCAACCAGGGGCTTCTCTAGATTTCAATTTTGTTTTCAGAGTCACTCCAGAGCAGAGGGGCTCCAGCCCTCAGAGCATCTCCGTGGCCTCCTCTGCACTTGCTCCAGCAGCTCCACGTGCTCTTTATGCAGCACAAATTACAGCAGAAGATTGTTGGGTGCAACCCAAGGCAGAGCTTTGTACGAGCATTTCTCAGCTGCTCTCACAGCCCTGAGAACTCCCCTTTTACTCAATGCAGACTTTGAACAACCCCCAAATTTCTGACTGTGCAGATGGCAGGGGAACTGCTGGGGTTTGAAATTGAAGTGTAAATCAGTCCTCATTTGCACCTGGATAGCAGGGAATGAAAATATATGAACCTGCTCCCCAGCAGAGGCAGCGTTCTAGGTTTGCTGGAGCTCATCTGCATGGAGAGGTGCTGCAGAAGGAGAGAGGATGTGAATTTAAACACGCAGCAGCTGCCTGAAGCAGCAGTTCTGTTCTGCCCTTCCGTGGTGGGCTGAGGTGCCAGGCAGGGCAGGGTGTCTGTGCCCAGCCCGGGGTGACAGCAGGGAACCTGGCAAGGCTCCTGGTCTGAAGGAGGGGCCCCCTCTGTGTTTGTGCCCTGCAGTTATGGTGACATGGTGCCCAAGACCATCGCTGGGAAGATCTTTGGCTCCATCTGCTCCCTGAGTGGGGTGCTGGTCATCGCGCTGCCCGTGCCCGTCATCGTGTCCAACTTCAGCCGCATCTACCACCAGAACCAGCGGGCAGACAAGCGCCGGGCACAGAAGGTAAGAGACCCTGCAGCTGCCTGTCCCCCGGGCTCCAGGGACCCTGGCAGAGCTGGGGGTGGGCCTGGGGACACCTCTCACCCTCACACCCTGGGCAGGCACAGCTCAGTCCCTGCTCACTCAGACAATCCCCTCAGAACCGTCCCCAAACCAGTCCCACACCGTGCCCAGGACCTGCCCGTGCCCCCAGGGCTCTGGAAAAGGGACACAGAACAGACAAAACCCACCCACAGCACCAAAAACCGCACAAACAACGCAAAGGAAGGGCCCAAACCCACGCCCTGCAGCAGACACTGATGGAAACCCACTGCCCAAAACAAGGGGAGGGACTGAGCTGCCAGTGCCCCCAAAACAACACAGGCACCCCAAAAGGGAACAAAACACGCCACAGAAATCCCTGCCTGGCTTTTCTCCAGGACCTGTGCTCTGAAAAACCACTGTTGTCAAATTTCAGCTGCAGAACCCTGCACGTTTTGATGTTCTGATGGCATCCACCTCTGAGGCACAGCTCACACCAGGTTCATGCAGAAACCTCACACCCAACTGGATGCATTCTTGGATAAAATTTTCCTCTTATGTGTCATAAAATTACACCCAGATAATAACTTATCTAATCACACTTCAAGCACAAGGAAAATAAACTCATATGATCTGACAGAATTTCAACACTGGTTGACCCAAAGTCCAAGCAGGGTAATTTATACATCCTACCTTGGGAATAGAAGTGTGATCCCATCAAATATGCACCACCTGAAGCCCTCATTCCTGCACACTCTGTACCAGTGTATTTTTGGCATCAGGAGCAACAGGGCTGTTATTACTCACCTTTCCTACATACTTGTGTGAAACAAATATCTATCTGTGTGCACATGGAGCCTTAAATCATCCCCAGGAGCTGTTTATGCTCCTGGCTGCTTCGCTCCTTGTTGTGTCTCTGTAGTTTCAAACACACCCATCCAGCACCATGCACTAACCAGCACACAGACCCCTCAGAGCTGTGACTGGAACACTGGGGACGCACAAAAACCCTTGGAAATGTGAAGGGATTACTGAATATTCCAAATGCTGAACAGTCTTTGCCAGTGGAAGCTCACTGAGTCACTAAGAGAGTATAACAGATTTACTATATCTTTATTTCAATCTGCTAAATTACACCACAGCCAGAATCAGGTTTTTACAACAACTGCAAACCAAAGGCCTGAGGTTCTTTTTCTCCCTGTGGAATGCTGTCTGCCAGAAATTCAAGACTCAGGGGACCTGATAGAGAACCGTAGTAAAAAAACGTGTTATTTCTGCTTCAGGCAAGCATCTGGGCCGTGCCTACTTCTTGCATCTCAGGGAGCTGACAGCAGAGAGCTCAGATACAAGACCTACAAAACCACAAAACTTGGCAGCCAAAACACAACAGGGGAGTAGCAGAGAGACAGGATCGTGCAGGAATCAGCTGCAGCCTCAGCGAGTCACTGCCGGGTTTTACCAAGCCCTGCCTGAGGCTGGAGCTGGCACACGTGAAGCAGGGAGGTGTTCTGGGGGGAGAGCTGTGTGTTTGATCAGTCACACAACAGCACGGGGATAGAAGGAGGGTGGAGGTGGTGGGAAGCCCACTCTCTGCCATGCACTGCTCTGTAGCAGCCGGCAGGGGGTTCAGAGGGGATCGGTGCATTTATTTAAGTGAATTGCAATCATTGCAGACAGAGTTGTCCGAAGTGGGGCTGCACCCGGACAGGAGGATTTGGGGTTTCCCTTGGGACAGGCACAGGTGAGGTGGCAGAGCATGGGAAGGACAGGGATGCTCAGGGAGAGGTTTGTGGGGACAGTGTCCAATATCCCACTGCCAGAGCTGAAGACTCTGAGAGAAAGCTCTTGTTCTGCTGAAACAGCACCAACCCAGAGACAGAACGTGCTCCAGAGCCCAGCCCAGGCACCGAGCAATGGCCAGACAGGGTTTGGGCGTAACTCTGGCTCACAGTCAGAGAGGCTCCAGAGCTGACTGCAGCTCTGTGCTCCTGGGCAGGGCAGCCCCTCTCTCCAGGCAGCAAACCAATGATTCTTGCTCTGATTCAGCTTTTCCCTTTATTCATTGGCCTGTGATCCACTTGGTGACAGGGAAAAGTCCCACCACCTTTGATGCCAACGTGATTGATTGCAGCTTTTATAAAGGCTTGCTGTATTGACACACACAGTGTATAATTTCCCCCCATTTGAATTTCTAATTCCCTTGATATTGGTGGAAGTTCTCAGTTAAGAAACTTTTCTCAAGTCAAAAGTGTGAGTAATTTTCACATGATCAGCACTGCATGAATACTAAAAAGAAGGAAAGGGAGAGAAGCACATTAATGACAGTCCCTCTGGAGATGGTCAGGGTGTACAGAGGGACATCCAGGCTCTGCTTTGATACCACACTTGTTCCAGCAGCATCCCACACTGAACTGAATCCCAGCTTCAGAAACTGTTCAAACTCTGCCCCCATCTAACCAAAGTTACAAAGACATTTGCATGGCTTTTTCAAGAAGGTTGGAAAAATCTCTGTGCTCTCTCAGTCCTTGAATATGAAGAACCCCCCAAGCAGAAGCTCCTTGTAGGCAGAATTTAGGAGACAGCTCTGAATCAACACAATGTCTCCCTTTAGCACACCAGAAACTTAGGGAATTATTTTTGTCTTTGAATTGAAGAGTAGTTTCTTGGGCATGCATTGGGATAAATGCTTTGGCAGTTCTGTTTTGTGCAGGATTCATAACTTTTATGATGTACAGGCAGATTTCACGGTAAGGCGAGAGACCACATTAATTTTTTTATACGATCTCAGACTGAGGTTTTGCAGTGACAAATAACAAAGGCAGCAGTACTGCACAAGGATCAGATTGGCTGGAGGGACATTCCCAGCTTGGAAGGTCAGACTGTGAGGGAAGCTGGACTCTCCAGCCCCTGGGGTTTCTGGGGGGCTGCACTCCAAAGCCCAGCAGAGCCCGGCCCGGCCCCGGGGTCCCCCTGGCTCCGATGTGCTCAGTCCTGACTTTGCCTCTCAGCTGTGCAGGGGGCTCTGGTCTAGCAGGAAGAGGTATTTAAGTACCGTGAATAAAATACCAGGAGGTGGCTGTTACCCATCAGCATCTATTCTTCAACTAACTGAGGAGAAATGTTCCTTAAAAAGAAAAAAAACCCCAACCAACAAACACCAAACTACCAGTGATCTAATCACTTTTGAGATAAATTATTCTTTGCCAAACCTGTACTGTGAGACAATTAATTACAAGGAGATCTGGCAGATCTTAATTCATTGTGCTGTGGCGTCAAATTCTGTCCTCTGGCATGCAGCAAGGACCGGGTCAGTGTGAATGGAAGACGAATGGATCATTTGTGACAAGGTTCCTTTGGGTAAAATTGTTGTGTTTTTCCCCTTTTTTGACTGATGTGCTAAGAATAGACCTTCCTGACTTTGAAACGATGCTGTTCTTCAGTGAATGTCACAGCCTTGGATTTAAAAGAGAATGTGACACTTAAAAGGCTTGACAATAGAAGGACTTTGTAATTCAGATGATGCTGGAGGAGCCCCTCTCGCTGTGCTGGGTTTGCAGCAGAGGCACCACGCAGGAGCTGCTGCTGGGTGGAGGACAACACCTCCCACTTCTCCACCCTGGCAAGAAAAGGCAGAGGCAGCTGCTGACAGCTCCTGAAATGCTGCTCCTTTCTCAGCAGCGGGAAGGAGAGCAGTTCATTGTCTGGAGAAGGGGTGAGCACAGTCCCAAGGCCCGGCGTTGCTGTCCCCAGCACAGGCAGCAGGGACAGCAGGGCTGAAGGGCTGGGGCTGGCACGGGGGGAACAGGAGGCCCCCGAGGGCTAAAGTTCAGCAGGGTTGTTCTGGATCTCAGTCTGGGGAAAGCAGAGGGTCAAAGGGGAGCCTCTCACAGGTGAGGTACCCACAACATCAGGGCAAATGTCAATGCTTGGGTGCTGTGGCAAAAAAGAAAAGCCCAGCCCTGTTTGAAGTGCATTTATTGATCATTGAGGAGTCAGATTTGCTACAGAGCCGAGGTGCTGGCAGAGCTGATAGTCCCGGGGCTGGCACGGCCCCGGTGCTGCAGGTCCCAGAGGCGGCGCTGAGGCTGCCAACAAACACAAACCCTTGGGAAGCACAGGGCTTGGTGTCGAGCCTGCAGAAAATGTGCCTTTGACGACTACAGCCTCTCAGTGTGTTCAATTCATTTCATTCCTTGTCTGGTGCCCTTCGGCTCCCTGGGAACAAGCAATGCCCTGCAAAGCCTTGGGACAGACTTCCCGCTCCACCCTGCAGGCTGCAAGCTCCCCGGAGAGAACCAAACACAGCTTTAGGCGAGGCAAGGACTACCCAGGACAGCAGGGTTCGGTGGAGCTGCTCCCACATAAAACCCTAAAATCGAGCTGCAAGCTGTAGCCCAGGCTCAGAGCGAGCAGCAGGGATAAATGGGGCGAGGCAGGGAAGTGGAGACTTTGTCTGGGGGACGAATTAAAGAGCTCAATCACAGCAATTCCAGCGGCAGGGAGGGACTCTGGGCCAGGGAGAAGCCGGAGCTTTCCCCATGGAAGCCGACGAGAGGAAGGGGATGGAGGGAGGTTATTCCATCTCCTCGGGAGCTCTGACTGCAGCTGAGGAAGAGGTAACTATGGAGATGCTTAAAGGGGGCTCCAGCCAAAAGGAAGGAAGAGCAGGGACACAAATGTCTGATTGTTCCTCAGGAGGACGTGGGAACAGCCTGTTCCAGAGGCTCGGGAGCCAGGGCTGCAGCAGCACAGAGCTCGGAGAGGGGCAAGGCTGAATCCTGCGCTTGTGTCATCCCCGTACCCGTGAGGAAGACGGCCCACACAGCTGTCAATAATGAGGCCATTATAATAATTGATTTGCTGCAGAGCAGGGGAGTCAGCTTTGAAATGTTCTGTTTTTCAGCTGACGCCCTATATTTTGGAGGTGGGTTAGTGAACTTCAGAGAGTCGAAAAGAACGGCCAGAAAAAGTGATGGGAGCTGTCTAAGGAGAGCTCAGCAACAGAACGTGACTCAGTTCTAGCAGGGGATGGGGTTGGGAACTTAAGGGGAGAGAGAAACAATAAGGTTAAAACTGGAGCTCGTTGACATTTAAAGAACATGTTTTTTTCAACCAGAATGAATCTGTGTGGAACATGTTTTTGTTGTTGTTGATATTTAACAGTCTTTGACAGAGGGGGGAAAAAAGATTTTCTATTACTTATTTTTAAAAATATTTCATCTTTGCTAGGCAAGGTACCTCTTTCTCTGTCACATCCCTTAATAGAGTTCAGGGGGAAAAAAAACCAACCAAACAAATAAGCCAAGCAGGAATCTTGCCTCTTTTCTTTCTTTGAGGAAAGCAAAACAACATTTTCCATCCGTTCAGCTAGTCCAGGTTCCCTGAGTCCCAAATTGTATAAGAGAAGGAGCTGTCCCTCTGAAATCAGTGAGCTCCAGGTTATGGGTTCAGCCTCCAAAGCAAGCCCACACGTCCAAATATTGAAGGCTGCTGTCAGCAGTGGCCCAATGCCCAGCTGGAATGCCTTCCACACGTATCCAGAAGCTGCTCTACATTTATTTTCAGTTTCACATCATGTCTCAGTCATAGCCAGAAAAGAGCCCAGACCATACAGGAGCCCAGCTGAGGTTTGTCACCACATCTCAGGGGCAGTTTTGGTAGGAAAGGCAGTCCTGACAGGGCTGTGTTGTGGTGTGAGGAGTTCTGGGCAGTTCTGCTTCCAGCAAGGACCCCTTTGGTCAGTCCCTGCTGGAAGCTGGCCCATGGAGAAGAGGGAAGGAGCTCCTGCCAGCAGGGCCCTGTGCCCCAGGGTGACACTCACCGACCCAGGTGCTGGGCAGCACCACCTGCAGCCATCCCTTCCTTTCCTGCAGCTGCCACAGGCTCCACACCGTTAATTAGTGCTCATCTATCAGGGTGAGGACCTTGGCATGTGACAACAGATCAAATTCTGGTAAATCCTCCATCCCCTGAATACTTTATAGCTGTTAATTAGGGGTGTGAGCTGTGTGAAAGACATTATACAAGTGAGCTCTGGAAACACAGATAAAAACAGGCAGACAGATAAATCACAGGCAGACAGCTGCTCATCACACTTGGCTTCCAGTGGAACACTGAACCTCATTTTGGACTAATGAAGAACAGCAGCTTCCCTATCAATGATGCAGAAAAACATGAGGGTCTTTTTTGAGATTTTTTTTTAAGTAATAAATTTCTAGACAAGTTCTGGCAGCCTGATTTACACCCCATAACAATTCCAGCTATTCCAGATTATTGCCACTACAATTGGGCACCTCTTTAACCACATCCTTGGAGCCATTCTGACCCAATCTCTAAAAACCTCTTACAGCATTAACACTATAAAAAAGGGTATGGAGGAATTTCTTTTGCTATCATTTCAAGAAGGGAGAGAGAAGGGAGGAGAGGCTTTGTCACTCAGCTGGGCTGGTACCATGGGAACTTCAGCAGAGAGGAAGCTTTGAGTTTCAGCCAAGCTGCACCAACTGTGTAAAACACAATTCAGTCAAGAGAAAACTGCCCACAAAGTCAGAGAACAAAGTCTGGCTGTAACCCTTCCTGGGTGGATGGGTCCGCATACAATACACAGGCTGGAAATCAGAAGGAATTTTCCAAAGAGAAGAAAGAACTTCTGAAATAAATGTCCTGTAGGAGTAAGAGCTTCTCTAAGCCTGGGCCCGAGCTTGTTGAGCTCAAGACGAGAATGTACAAAAAGAAGTTTATAACAGGAGGGGATCAGGCCCGGTTCTCCAGGGGCTGCCTGACCATCCTGCCAGTTTTGCCTATTGTGACCCTTTGAAAATTCCCTGTTTAATCAGCCAGGATATCTGTGAGTGGTAGAGGCCCAGATCCATTAAACTCCATATTCTGTGCATTGTTCTATAAATAGCCTGAACATGATGTTCCTCAGTGTTGGAAAAGATTAAACGATAAAGTTCATTGGAAATGATGTTCTGTTGCTTTAATGGTGCCAAGGGTAAGGTAGCATTAAAAGGAGAGGCACAGAGGAGGAGAGGGGAATCTTTCATCTCTGCAAAGTAATGAACAGGCCCAAAATAAGATCAAGGTCTGACTGTAAGTGGTTCTATCAAGTTATATAGGAATATAATGAGTTCTACACTATCTCATTTCCATATGTAGCTCTATAACATCTCCCCCAAAGCAAAAGTGACAGAATATTTGAACTTGGCTCGAAAGCTTTTTAATGTCAAGATTCGAGGGGAAGTAAAATCCAAATGTGCATATTTTGTTTCTTAGGTGGAAAAAAAAGGGGGTTAAAAGGAGAAGGAACAGTTGCTCTTAGCTCCTGTGGCAGTGTTGTGCTCTGTGCCTGCTCAGGTGTGCAGGGTTTGGAGATGCTCAAGAACTGCCTGGACGGAGCGTGGAGGTGCCTGGGTGGAGTTAGACCAGATTTGATTCCAGAGGTCTTTTCCAACCTCATCCTGAGAGTGATAATGCTGGAAACAGCTCCAGTGCACCAAGGGAGAAGGGGCTGCAGGGCCTGCAGAGAGTTCCTGGCGTGCAGTTTCTGACTCCCCTCCCTGCTTGCTCAGGAACAGAAGATCTGGAAAGCTGAAGTTGTCCTGCAAACATGGAATTGTGTCATAGGTTGTAGCTTAATAGTTTATTATCCCACATAAATGAAGAGTGAGTGTTATCTCCATAAGAACTCGATGCGAATCATTAATAAATCATAATTAGCTGTTTCCTGAGCCTGCCATCTGGTCAGCATTTCTCCCAGCCAGCAGCTCCTGCTCCCTGCACTTCTCCAGAAAGCACCAAGATGAACCCAGGCTCCTCTCTCTCCTCTGCCAGTCCCTTTGGGAAGTGCAGACGCAGGATCTGCACCCTCCCCACGCCACCTCAGCCCTCCACCTGTGCAGGTCCTCACTGCCCTTCCTGCTGCATCTGAGCCTCCACTTCCTTAAAATCCAGCAAACCCCAGAAGTTACTGAGCCCTGCCTTCCACCCTGCTCTGAGAAACACGTGGGCTCCAAGAAAACCAGATTAATCATTCTAACCTGTAAGTGGCTGTCATTAGTATTATTATTTTCATCCTATAAATTATCTTCCAGATTAGGTCATATGCATTTTGAGATCCTGTGGTTTCCTAGCAACTCCTTTCCCCATCTCCATGCAGACACCGTGTGCCATTTGCTTTTCCTTTTTTAGCCTCCTGTGCAGGGGTTATTTCAGAAACAGTGATCTCAGGCCCGGCCCTGGTGACCTTTAGTCTGTCACACTTGGGGGACAAGATGCAGAGGACAACCATGCCCCCAAAAATGGTGTTTGCAGCAGAAGGCTGGAGAACCACAGTCCCCCACCTGCCCATCTTCTGTGCCCAGAGCAGGAGCGCTGAGCTGCAGGACAGGGATGACAAAAACACGTCCACATGTGATAAAAACTGACAGAATTTGGAACCCTGAAACCCTTTCTCACTGTCAGGCTTGACCAAAGTGCCAGACCCCCCCCCTCCACAGGACAGGTACCCAAACACCAGGCAGAGCTTGTGCCACCTGGCAGAGACGCTTCCCACAGAATTCACCTCTGCACAGAGACATTCACAGAAAAACCTGAACTGTTGTTTTAGAGTTGTTTCTAGTCCAACGGAGGAAACTGTCTGGAGGGCCAAACCAATTTTAGGCACCAATTTTAATTAACTTCTCTAGCTGAGTTAATCAAGATCTCTACCAAATTTAATCACGATGGGGACCCGCAGTTGGGCGCTGTGACAGTCCCAGCCAATCCTTTGTGTGAGGAGAACAGGATTAACTTCTGTCCTGCCCCACTGACATTTTTTAAAATAACAACTTCTGTTCTAAGCTACAAAAGCTGTGGGGCTTAATTATTTAGATAGCAAGTGGCCCTGTTTCAAAAGGAAAAGGGAACAGACCTCAGAACCATCTCCAGTCCACGTGGAGTACAGCTATTAATATTTGATCCCCTGCTAGCCTGGAGGCAAAGGGAATAATGTTCATTACAACAGCCTGAGTCTGAATCCACTTTAACAATTGACTGAACTGAAGAAAAGGTTGAACCTTTCCTGCTACAGGTGAGGTAAGCTGGGCACTGGCAATTCCTCCAGCAAAGGAGCTGATATTTCATCAGGCACAGAGAGGAATGGGTGACCATCAGAGCATCCCTGGAAAAACCACCCCTGCATCCAAAATCCACTCCTGATTGCAGGAGAGAGACCATTGTGAAAAGTAAGGAACAGACACACAGAGGCACATAGTTGTGTTTAGAAGAAACAATTTAATGCAAATGTAATTACCAGGAACAGAGGGACAATGCCAAGTACCTGGAAAAGGAAACATTCCTCATTCCCTGACCCCGTCTCTCTCCCACAGCTCCCATCCCATAGCAGCAGTCCCCACGGGTTTTGTTCCAGGTTACAGCCTCAGGCCAGTCCTTTCAGGGCCTAGAGCAACACAGCAGTTTGGGAAAAGTCTTCAGAAAGAGTGAAAATCCGATTTCACTGTCTCACTGTGTTCTCAGTCTGAGCCTTGCTTGTCTCAGGCCGAGGGTGCCTTGGCCCAGCACTGAGATCTCACTCTCACTCTGATCAGGAGGCTCGGCACTAAAATGGGACAAGGAAATCTAGGTGAGGTATAGAAAACAAAGCCAATTTCGGATGTCCCCATTTTGGGGGGTCAAAAGGTGCCCTATTTTTCAGACTGGTCATAGTCTGTGTCACCCAATTAAAGCTGCAGACTCTACCCTGTGCATGTCTTTGCCGGAGAAATTCCCTGCTTGAGCACAAGGTCCTGAGGTTAAACAAATATTTCAAGTATTTCTAGTACTGAAGGCCAGAGTGGCTCACACCTGGACAGGGACAGAGCTCCTGAAATGGCTCCACTCTCTGGAGCCACTGCAGAGATTTGCCTCCTGCCTTTCCTCTTCCTACAGCGTTTACCCATTAGCACCTCTAATTAGAAGGGAAAATCACGAGCTCCATGTTATTTAAGGGATTATGCAGCATTTTAAACTACAGCACAATGTAATTATTTTTTAATAGCTGCAGCTATTTCATGTATTTACTTTTAATGGTGTTTGAGTCATAAATTAACAGTAGAAAAGAAAAAAGGCAAATGACTCGACAGAGAAGAGGGCAGCAATTGAGAAGAAAAACTAAAATGCTAAAAGGAATTATCAAAAATAATCCAAAAGGAAGAGGCAGGGTCTTAGGTTTTCTTGCTGGCATTATTCTGGACTGCTTCTTATCACCTAACTCATCCCCCTGGAGATGTGTATTTTTGGGCAGAGATGTTTTATCAGATGCCAGAGTTAATGAAGTACCACCGGCACTGCAGGGACACGGGCTGGGTTTAGCCGGGGCCCTCTGCCCCTGAGCGGCTGCAGCACGAGCAGAGCTGGGCACAGGCACGGCCAAGGACAGAGCTGGGGTCCAGGAGGGCTCGGAAGGGCCCAGGGGGCTGGGGGAGGTGAGAACCGAAGGCGCCCGACGCGCAGAGCACCCGAACTCTGAACAGCTCCCGCAGCCGCGACGAGGCTGCCGCGCTCTGCGTCTCACCCCGAAAATGGACTTTGGGGAGCCTAAGGGAGCCCGCAGCACCCGTGTGGTACCCTTTACCCGGAGCCAAGCTGTGTCCCCACGCCCAGCCCCGCTGTCCCCACGCCCAGCCCCGGTGTTCCCACGCCCAGCCCCGGTGTCCCCACGCCCAGTCCCAGTGTCCCCACGCCCAGCCCCGGTGTTCCCACGCCCAGCCCCGGTGTCCCCACGCCCAGTCCCAGTGTCCCCATGCCCAGTCCCGGTATTNCCCCGTGCCCAGCCCCGGTGTCCCCACGCCCAGCCCCGGTGTTCCCGTGCCCAGCCCCGGTGTCCCCGTGCCCAGCCCCGGTGTCCCCACGCCCAGCCCCGGTGTTCCCGTGCCCAGCCCCGGTGTCCCCGTGCCCAGCCCCGGTGTCCCCACGCCCAGCCCCGGTGTTCCCGTGCCCAGCCCCGGTGTCCCCGTGCCCAGCCCCGGTGTCCCCACGCCCAGCCCCGGTGTTCCCGTGCCCAGCCCCGGTGTCCCCGTGCCCAGCCCCGGTGTCCCCACGCCCAGCCCCGGTGTCCCCACGCCTGACCCCGCCGTGTTTGTGTCCCGCAGAAGGCGCGCCTGGCGCGGATCCGCGTGGCCAAGACGGGCAGCTCCAACGCCTACCTGCACAGCAAGCGCAACGGGCTCCTCAACGAGGCCCTGGAGCTCACGGTGAGCGCTCAGCCCTGCCCCGGAACGGCTGCCACCCTCCCCAGTCCCGTCCTCCTGTGCCGGGTCCCCTCCCTGGCTCTCAGGCCGCTGTGCTCCCCAGCCTGGCACACGGGGTGTGCGGTGCGGGCACAGCTGGAACCCAGCTGCTCCCTGGATGGCAGGGAAGAGCTTCCTCCAGCTCCTCCTCGAGCTGGGAGAGGCTCTGCCCTTCCAGCCAGGAGCAGGTTCACAGCTCCCTCTGCTCCCTGGGCGTGATGGAGCTGCTGGAGCTGGGCTGATTGACACAGCCCACACTATAAATATCCACTGGCTTCCATTTATTTTTTAAGAGTCTAATATGTACTATCTGATCATCTCCAACAGGACAGGAAAATGTTCCCCAACTCCTGTTTCAGACAGCCTGGTGTGGGTTTATTTTTTAAGGCCCCCAGAGGCCTCTGGCTGTTCAGGAGGAGGAAAGGTTTAAATGCTCAGATTGCTCAGCAGAAGCAGCAAACATGAGAGGAGGTTATTACATTAAGCCTGATCAACACCAGGGCAGGTATTAGCACATTTCATGGATTTCATTTCAAATAAATCAGCCTCTCATGCACGTGGGGAGCAAAGAGAGAGATGAAGAATGATTGAGCCCCAGAGCCACCCAGAGCTCATTTGTGCAGCCTCACTTGGGATCTAATCCTCAATATCCCTCTCCCTGGGTCACATCCCTGCTTTCGTGCCCAGGGAGGAGCAACAGAGCTGGGGAAGGGTCTGGAGAATAAGTTCTCTGAGGAGCAGCTGAGGGAGCTGGGGGGGCTTTTCCAGCCTCAACGATTCCGTAAAGTCCAAGGTGAGAAGCCCTTCCAGCCCCCGTAAGAGCTGCTCCCCAGGAGCTGAGCGCAGCCCTGCCCCAGCTCCGGGGGCCGGGCACAGGGGACCCGTGCAGCACCTGCCCCTGCAGGCGGGATGTGCTCAGGGCAGCCTGAGCCACAGACCTGCCCCTTCACGGCCGAACAGCCTCCGAACTGCTCGACAGCAGCCCTTCACACCAAGCACAGGTCTGGAGGGTGGAGCCCAGAGCAGCTCTGTTCTCCCCTCCAAAACAAGTTGGAACCTTCTGACTGCACATCCAGCGTTGTCTCCTGCTCTGCAAATGGCAGCCACGCTCACAAATCTGTTCCTTGGACCATCTGGCAGTGCTGAGCAGCTCAGGAGCAGTTTCTGTACCAAGTGAGGGCCGTGAGTGCTCACCCCTGTCCCAGAGCTTTATCCCCACCCAGGAAAGGCTCAGGACTGGGAACTCAGCTCTACTGGGATTCTGCTAATTCATTACCCAGACACATGCAATCATTTGACTAAAAATTTAAAATTCCCTTTTAAACTTTTGGTTTCTGGTCTTTAAAATTGCCAGGAGAGCTTGGCAGGATCACTCAGTTTGCACTTATCTCCCAGCCTGTCATCCCTACAAGGATCTCCTCACTTCTCTTGTCAACCAAAACTCCCTGCCAAGACCACTCAGGGAAGAACAGCTGACAAACCAATGCTTAAGTCCAAAATGCACGAGGCTGAGAGAAATATTTGGCTGAATAGGTTCATTTTCTGGCACTTGCCCAAAAATAATTGGGAAAAGGATCATTTTGGCTACAAAGCTACTGTAGACACAGCAAGGAAAACAGAAACATTTCTAAAGAGGTTCTAGAGGATTTTTTTTACCCATTAATAACTAAATTTAGATCTATAGGAGCTCCTACAGCAGGTTTTCACAAGGTTTGCTGGCTGTAACTTCCTTCCCGGTGGGCTTATAGCCCTAAATCATAGAATCCCAGAAGGGTTTGGGCCAGAATTAAGACCCAACACGTCTCTCCATCCCCAGGTAGAGACAGTAATTAATTACAGAACTGCAGAGCGTTCTTCCCTTCAGGTGTACATGACCACTTCAATTCCGGGAGGCCAGATTTTATGTCCTTTCATTTTATGGCAGAACAACAAACTCTTCTGAGGAGTACAAAATGTGAATGACAGCGAGTCTAGACAGCCACATTTTTTAAGCTGTATAAACATAAAGGAACACGGCTTGTGTAGCTGCTATAACAGGCACCAAAACATTGTCTCCATACTGTGCATATTTGTCAGCCACATCAGTGTCCAACTGCTTCCCTGCTCAGGTACAAGCCCTGTTTGACACCTTGCCCAGGAGCCGTGTGAGCAGGGATGGGCTGCACGTGGCCCGGCTGCCGCGGGGCTGCTCTGGCCCCCAGCAGCAATTCCAACTGCAATCCCTCCATCAGCAGATATTCTCTGCCCCCGCCGTGCTCCCACGGCTCTGGGCTCACGGTGGCGTGGTGTGACAAGCCCTGGGACCCTGGGAGGGGTCACTGAGCAGCGTGAGGGCTCCACGCTGTCCCTGGCTGGGGCTCTGCAGCCAAACCAGTAAATTGGAAACGCAGGACTGTGGAATTTGTGCCCGAGTGTCCTTCCACCAGCAGCAGGAGGAGCACACTGACACGTCCTTCCAAGGGAGCAGCACCTCTCCAGCCTGGAGCCTCCCTCCACAGGGAAGAGAAGGTGAAGGAAAGGATTCGTGCAAGGGCAGCAGCAGGATCAGCTTCCAGCCAGGATGCAGACCCGTGCTCCACAAACGTGTGCATTTGTGGCATCTGCCATCCAGACACCAAGCACTCTGACTGTTTTCTTCTCCTTTAGAGATTTTTTTCGTGGGCTTTGTGTCAAAAGTGCTCAAGGGATGGTGAGATCCTTCCCATGGCAGCAGCCTACATATCCTCTTAGCACTAATCTCCTCGTCCAGCTGAAATTCGCTTTCAGCTGCAGTGCCAGGAGGTGAATATCCCAGGAACAGGAGCTGGGAGCTCTGGTGCCTTTCCCAAGCCCCAGAGAAGCACTGGGCTCTTCCTGGGCAGGGCCAGCCCAGCCCCTGAACCAGCTCGACAGGGCCCACTGATGGAGCACTAAAATAGAGGTCAAGTGGAAGCATTTTGGATACAGAACTGACACCACAGTGTGCTGCATCCTCCCCCCAGGCAACCAGCAGCTCCCTGAATGTCTTCCAAGAGCAAACTGAGCGGTAACTGGCAGCAAATCCTTGCAAAGCTGGCATCCCTGCCCGAAGAGCAAACCTGTCCTTCCTCCACCAGCTCTTCCATTGCAGCCAAACTCTTCTGCCAAAGAGCCAGACTTTGTTTGCCTGCACTAACACAGGAACCACTGATGCAGAGCCCACGTCTGCGGGTTCCCTCTCCTCAGAACTGCTCCCAGAATGCCAAATGTCTGGGATGTTGGCCCTGGCCCAGGGCAGCGGCTCCTGCACATCTCTGTCTAATTTCCACCTGGGATGGCCGGGGGGGGTTCTGGAAAAACTGAGCTGACGGAAAAAAATCCCAGAGAAGAGAAGGTGCAAGTGCCACTCCGTGACACCCCAGGTCATTCCTGGTCATCCCTGGAGCCCTTTCCCTCAGGGCCGGGCCCAGCCTTGTGGTGGGAGGCAGAGGGAGAGGCTGGGCTGTGCTGCCAACTCTTAACAACTGGCCTGGGTCTCCTGCCAGAGCTGTGGAAGCTCTGTCTTGGCTTTCAGATCCCATTTCGATTTCCTCCCAGGCAAATCCCCATAAAAAGATACTGTTTGCAATATGTGCTCTTCCTCTCTTTCCCCAGTGCTTTAGTGCAGCATCATCTCTGCTTTAGGGCTTCCAAGGGCCTCCATGGGAAATATTCCAACCCAGACTCCAGTGGAGTCAGTCATCTCAGCAGGAGCCAACAGGACCTGCTGGATGTGTTAACCTCACCAGGAGGATTGTTAATGAGAAAAATGGAACTGATTTTTTTTTTTAGGCCACTTCTAAAAATACGTCTGGGAATGTTCATCTTCCAAAACAACAGCAACAAAGAATCCATAACCTGCCTAAGATGCATTCCCACAGGAATCTATTAATGCTGTGTTCAGGAAGTCAGCTTCCTGAATGTACCACCTCAGCTGTGTTTTGGCACCTGTCAGAGACAGAGTTATTCCTTCAGCTCAGGATCACAGCACCAGCCTGGGAATGGCATCCTGGCAGGCACTTGCAGGGGAGCAGTGGGACACGGGTGAATTTGAATGCACTGCTTGAACCACAGCTGAATTCGATCCCCTCGAGAGCAACAAGCAATGCCTTGGCAAGATGTGCTGCCACCCATTTCCTCCCCCGAGCAGTCAGACCCTGCTGTTTTGTGTCTGAGCAGCGATCCAAGCCGTGCACATGCATTTTTTACTTTCAGATTTAGGCATTACAGAAGACTCCAGGCCCCCCTTTACTCCTGAGGCACAGGGAACAGCTGACAGCCCCTCGCTGCTGCTTTAGTGCACCTCGTTGTGTTTGAAAGCGCCCATCCTCAGACACGGATTCACGTGTCTGAAACCACGGGCAGCTTCCAGACCAGAAACTCAAGAAGCAATAAGAGAATATCCTTAAACCCTAAACATTCGCTGTGGCAGCCCTGCAGCCGTGGCTCAGGAGCTCTGGCAGGGCTCACGGGTGCCAAGGGCCAGCACTGCCCGGGCCAGGCACGGCCGGGCCAGGCGGGACAGCTTTGCCTTTGCTTGGCTTTGCCTTTGCTTGGCTTTGCCTCCTCGCTCAGACTCCAGGCCAGGCCACATCTGTTGGCATTCAAAGGTCACGGCAAGCTTAGCAGCCTTAATGTATTTTGGAAAAGTACAGCAGCACAGGTTCTTCTTTCCTTTGCCCCCTGGTCCCTGAGCTGCCATGCTCAGCCAGCAGCCCATCCTGTATTGCCCCCGCAGCTACAGAACACCTGGAAACACACGGGGCTTGAATCAAATCTGAGTCCACCTGCGTGGACAAGCAAAATCATTAAGAAAAAACCTGAGGAAGCCTCCAAAGAGTCAGGAAAAAAACCTGAGAGCTGGCAGCGCTGAGAAGGTTATCTGTACCCCTGTGAGAGCTCCTGCGGGTACTGCTGGTTCTGTTGGTTTTCCCGGTTTTACACCTGCTTTGGGTTCTGTTCCCCTCCTGTTTTTGTGGCTGTGCAGGGATCCACCGAGGAGGAGCAGCACATGACTAAAGGCACCTCCTTAATCGAAAGCCAACACCACCATCTGCTGCACTGCCTGGAAAAAACAACCGTAAGTACCGGCACTGCGCTTCCAGCCCCGCGGCTCGGGGGGCTCTGAGGGGAGCCTGTCACACCCCCTCCCGGGGCTGGCACTCCTTCTTGGCTCCCGAGAACAGTCTGCAGTGGATTAAGTGCACTTCTGCTTCATTGTCTTTAAAATAATACAAATAATTCCTGTGCAGCGGGGTAGAGGTGGGGTTGTCTGCTCCCCTCAGTCACCTACACCTGTAGGGAGCCAGCAGCAGCTTCTCAGTCAAGTTCATCTGAACACAAATAAATTCCAGGGAGGGGTTAGGGAGATCCTAGAAATAAGAAGTTTCATTTGCTCCTGAAAGAGACCCAAAGTGCATTTCCCTTGTGCTGTCAGTCACACACCACCCCCAGCACCCCCTGAGCAGCACCAAGGGACAGTTCTGCTGCCCTGGCAGGAAGATGCTGCTGGGTACTCCAAACCACAGCCTGGCCACCAGTGCCCACAGGCTGGGCAAAAACAACCTTTAGCCCTGGAGATGGCGCAGAGAGGATGAACTCTGCTCAAGGGTTTAAAGGTTGCACACATCTTGTCTCATCTCTGTCTGGTGACAAGGGCAGGTGATTTATCTCAAAGCCACTCAGGCAGTTTGTATAGACTTTTCTGTTTGTATCCTGCAAGGCATTGGGAGCAAGAGTTTTCTTTTGCATTACTGACTGGTTCTATGTGCAGAAGTCTTTGGGAACATTTCGGATATTTTTTTGATAGATATATTTTGCTTCCAGGTTTATAGGAAAGGTTCTGCAGTAAGGGAACACATTATCTGTACCATGATTCATTCTAGAGAGAATGAAGAGAGGTTAACAGTTGAAATATTCATGGCTTGTTCTATCTGCAGCCATCATCAAATGTACTTTTGATTTCTGACTTGCAAGGGTTTCTTTTAGACAAATCACCCTCACTTCCATAGTTTGGCTTATGCTGGAGTAGCAGCACGTAGGCCTCAGAGATACACTGGAAGAAGCTGAGTGATTAATTACAGTGACCTGAGCCCAACGAGCTCTACAGGTCCCTGTGCCAAGGGCAGTGAGCTGATTCTTCCTGTATCAATGACTACTGAATTTGTTTTATACAACTCATCTCGCCTGTATTTCAATGTTACATTACCAGCAGATATTTTACAACCTGACTCTTCAGTTTAAAACTTTCTGCTTAAGACCTTCAGTGCTGTGATCCATATTTCACAAAAACACTTTCATTTGAAAACCTGAACAAATTGGCTGAAGCAAACAAGAGCCTACAGCCCTGCCTGCAGGGTCTGCCCTTCTAGAAAGGCTCATGGAAATTCTGACCTGTGCAGGGGCAGGTGAACATCTCTGGGGCTGCAGGTTTGGGTTCTGGTCTGGAATTACCAGGCCAGACAGTTCGATGGGGTTGTGTGGAGATCCTGCACTTCGTGTAATCTATTCAAACACCGCGCAACAGGAAACTTGAATTGCAGTAAAAGCATTTTTAAACACTGAAGAGTCATTTTGTGAGCAAGTTGCAGGAATGGAATGAGGAATGTACCATGGTTGCAAGCTTGTTTCGATGGGCAATTCACCTTCCCTGAAAGCAGGCAGAGGATTCTCCAAGTACATTATTTATTGGCCTGGTCTCTGGGTTGTGCTGGCACTTCCAGCTGAGTGGCTGTGAATGGCTCACAAATCCACTGTGTCAGATGACAAAGTGACCCTGGAGTACTTGTAGCTGCCACAACAGAGATTACTTTGTCATATTCCCACAGCAGATGGAGTTTGTTCAAACAAAAGGAGGTTTTTTTCCCTCTCATTCCAACTCCCAGACTGAGTCTGGACATTCACACGCCTTATTTTCCCCAAGTGCTGAGTGCCTTGAACCCAGTCCTTCAACCCAAACCCTCCTTCTGTATTTTCGCAGAGTTTGAGCAAACCCCATAATCCACTGGTGACACAACAGCAAAACAATCCCAATCTGTGATTTGTGAATCAGCAGCTGAAACCTTGTTTGTCTTTGCCTTCTGCTCTCAAAAGATCAAAGGAACAAAGTTGTTCTGGGTTTTGTTCTGTTTCCATGAACAAAACACTCAAAAGCTGAATAGTCAGAAGGATTCTGGTTGAGGGGCCTGAGAGAAGGTTCTGTTGCCCATTCGAACTTGAGCTGGAATGCTGAGGCGAGAGATGCAGTGCTGGGACTAAAGTTCTGAATGCTGGAATGGACAATGAATTGTGTTTTTATCTTCTGTTGGCATGTTGTCCCGTAGGGATTGTCCTATCTTGTGGATGATCCCCTGTTATCTGTACGAACTTCCACCATCAAGGTATTTCCTTTTCAATTCGATCTGTTTTCTCTATGGTCTCTGTGACGTGTCTGGACAATGTTTGCTTAATTCTCCTTCTGGTCTTGTCCTGGGGAGTTTGTGCACGTGGCTCCCTTTGGCTTTCCAGTGCTCTTGTTCCCTGTGAGAGTTGTTCCTTGTTCCAGTGAGGTCTGGTGGCTGCCCTCAGCATGGTTGCTGTTGTTTCCCATCTTTCCAGAAGCCGACAGGGACTGGATGAAGTCTGTTCACTCTACCTGGGTGTTCATATCCACACATGAGTTCTTTCTTTCAGGCTTTCTTGTTCCTTAGCACAAAGTCTCTTTAGAGATTCAGCTTTCTGAATTTCCTTCCCCCTAAACACTTCCCTCTCTCCACTGCTGTTTATTCCTCCCAGCTCATGCACTGCAGGGATGCTTTGAACCCAGCAGCCAGTGCAAGCATTAAGTTCTATGGCCAGGTGATCTTCCAAATAAAATACAATCCTGCCCCCAGGCATAAAGGAAAAGGAGCATGAACTCCTTTTGCATTTCATAACCCTGTGGCATTCCAGATTTTTTGAGACCGTTCTGGAATCCCGACAAAAAACGAACAGAAATTCAAACCCTATGGATTTGAACCCAACAGATTGACCATCTCAGACTGTGTGAGCAAGGCAGCAGGGATGCCCTCACACTTTCCTCACTGCAACAGCTCCTCTGGTTTCCCTGCTGACGGAGGAAGCAAAACCTCCCCGTGGTTGCAGCGAGGGCAGAGTCACTTGTGTCTCAGATCTGCCCGGTGGAGCCCTTTCCAGCACGGGGCAGAGAGCATCTCCCACAGCGCAGGGGCTGATCCCCAGCGCGGGCTCTCGGCGTCCCCGGGCCGTGACAGCTCTGCTTCTCCCCTGCCAGAACCACGAGTTCATCGACGAGCAGCTGTTCGAGCAGAACTGCATGGAGAGCTCGATGCAGAACTACCCCTCGTCGCGGAGCCCCTCCCTGTCCAGCCACCACGGGCTGACCACGTCCTGCTGCTCCCGGCGCAGCAAGAAGAGCACGCACCTGCCCAACTGCAGCGTGCCGGCCACGCGCCTGCGGAGCATGCAGGAGCTCAGCACCATCCACATCCAGTGCAGCGAGCAGCCCTCCCTCACCACCAGGTACCGGCGGGGGCCGCGCTGGGCGCTGGGGCCAGCTGTGCCCGGCTGCGGGGCTGCCAGGGCTGCGGGGCTGTGCCCGGCTGCGGGGCTGCCAGGGCTGCGGGGCTGCCAGGGCTGCGGGGCTGTGCCCGGCTGCGGGGCTGTGCCTGGCTGCGGGGCTGCCAGGGCTGCGGGGCTGCCAGGGCTGCGGGGCTGTGCCTGGCTGCGGGGCTGCCAGGGCTGCGGGGCTGTGCCCGGCTGCGGGGCTGCCAGGGCTGCGGGGCTATTTTCCAGCTGCAGGGCTGTTCTCCAGCTGCAGGGACAGGGGCTGGTGGCACCATGTCCGTCTCCCTCCCAGTGATGACCCCCGGGAAGTGGCTCCTGGCTGTCCTGGGAAGAGCCAGGCTAAAGTCAGGCTGCAGGGCAGTTTGAAGGTGATATCAGGAAAAGGTTCTTCCCCCCGAGGGTGGTGGGGCACAGAACAGGCTCCCCAGGGGATGGACACGTTGGCAAAACCAACGGGGCCAGCAGTGTCTGTCAGTCAGAGCTCTTGGGTGCTGGCGTGGTTCCCCTGGGACACTCCAGTGATTTTTATTGTTCAAAAGTCTAAATTGCCTCTCTAAAGATCACTGGGAAACAAATAATAGGAATTTCACAATGGTGTGTTAGTAGCTGTAACCTCAAAAGCCATAAAGGACACAGGTGAAGTGCCCCTTAACAGAAAGTGTTTAAAATTTCATTTTATACATCAATTGCTGAAAAAGAATCATTTATTCACCATATAATTCCTGCGAATATTAAATTACTTTCTAAATCCCCCTCAGCCCATTATGTTTTTTGTGCACCAGGGCTGGTTTTGAATGTCCCATTCCTCTTCTCCTCACTCCTATCAAAGGGATGTAGAAACTGAAACAAAGCTGCCTTTAGGGCAGCAAGTGATTACTTTGTGCCAGAAGGGCATTTCAGAGCATGAATTATGAACAAATAAATACAAAACAAGTCTCCAGCCATTTCAGTTTCAGTATGACAATATTTTAAACCAGCACCTGAAGCAGTAATTCAGGGGAATGTCACTGTTCCAGGTGCTAAATCAGATGCCGGTGATATTTTAAATGTCAACACTTATTTCATTTGCTTACCAAACTGGGCAAGGATGGAGAGAGAAAAAAAGCTTTCCAGTTGTTTTTCATGTGGAATGCAACCAGCTGGGTGCACTGGTTACCACTGGCAGAAGCACCCAGGCCCTGAGGCTGCCCCACCCTCAGGCAGTGGCCGAGGCACCGGGGTGGGTTCTGCTCCTGGGTGTTGGGGGGATCAGGAATCCTCCTCTGGTGAGTCACTGAGATACCAGCAGCAACAGATTCCCAACTGGGAGCTTTGCATTTCGAAAGGACAGGCCTTGTGTTGAAAATGAACATGTTGGGCTGGTAATAGCAGACTCCTGTAGCTGTGCAGATGCACAGAAATCAACCTATCATTTTCTCTCTGTAATTAATTACAGGGTGCAATTGATGCAGATCTAATAAGAATGCTCCCAGCTGTCAGATCCTTGAAACTACTGCAGAGAAAATAAAATAGAAAAGATCAAGGGACAGTGAATATGAAAGAGGTATTTGAGATGCAAGAAAGACAACATCTTTCTCAGAAGGAACTACCTGTGCTCTGAAAAGATGCACTACACAGAACAAACAGTGTATTTAGATGTCCTTTTAAATAAACTGGAATTACGCAAGAAGGAATTGAAAACACAACAATTTGCCCTGTGAAAAGCTGTCTCCTAACCAGGGGGAACATTACCAAAGCTTGGTGTAATCTGTGTAGACATAAATGGTGCCTTGCAGGAACGGGGGGGACGTTTACGTGGAGTCTTTGAATATTTCAGCTGAATAAGATCCTGATTAAGAACCACAACCATTCCCATCCTTTCTAGTGCCTCATTTTGAGAAACAAGCCAAGCACTAAATTTGTTTTCTAGTCGTTCTAGCCTCAACATGAAGTCAGATGATGGGCTGAGACCGAACTGCAAAGCCGCCCAGATCACCACAGCCATCATCAGCATCCCCACGCCGCCGGCGCTGACGCCCGAGGGCGAGAGCAGACCCGGCCCGGGCAGCCCCGGCCCCGCCACGAACCTTCCCAGCTCGGCCGCCGCCAACATCGTCAAGGTCTCCGCCTTGTAAGCGTGTCCCGGGGCAAGGAGGCTGGAGGCACCCGAGCGCCTCTCCCTCCGCACCCCCGCGAGCCCTCCTTGCTGCGCTGGTGCCCGGGGGAGCAGGCTGCCCTTTGCCACCCAGCGGGAGCCGGCAGCTCCTTCGGGCACGGACCGAGCGGGACACGGAGGAAGGGCCGGGTGAGGGAAACCTGCCTGGAGAGCGAGTGGTGCCCTGCGACGGGGCGAAAAGCACCTGCGGAGGCTGGAGGGAGGAACCATCAGGGCAAGCAGAGAGTCACTGAAGCAAACGGAAATATAACACTGTGTATCGCAGCACCTTTTTAAAGGTTTTTAATGGATAATATTTATTCATGAGGAAATGACTGAAAAGGTGAAAAACAATGGATTTTGTGATTTTTTTTTTTTTCTTCATGGAGCAGAACCTTTAAACCAACCAAAATTTCACCTTTTTTTTTTCTTTTATAGGAAAAGATTTAGACAAAAGAAGCCACCTGTCACAGCAGTCCCCTGCATCACCCTGTGTGTGTGTGCGTGTGTGTGAGTGTGCAGAGCCCCTCGAGGGCAGGGCCTGGCCAGGCAGTGCCCAGCAGGAGCCCAGGGGTGCCAGCAGCCCCTGTGCACCCACACCCACACGCACCTCCCACCCCGGATGCCACCCCCGATTTAGACTGTTTTGTACCCGCCTTTTAAGTCAATACAGTGCGATTGCAAACAGTGTGTTTGTCTGCTAATTATTGTCTGTGGAAACATATTTGTGGAGAAAAACAAAAGCAACAACAAAAAAAGAGACAGGCTTTAGTAGAGTTTTAGTCCCACCTGGGTATCTGCTTTCTATTTTTGTTATCACTTACTTGTAAGAGTGTGACTAGACTACAGTTCTGTATTTTTAAAAAGGAGAAAAACCAAGGTAGGATTCTTTTTTAATACTGTACACACAAATGGCAAAGAATGAAAGCACTGAACTCAACTGCATCAAGCGTTCATGAGTCCAACAGAGGTTCCTTGTAATGTATGCCCATGCTTTTTACCTTTTGGTTTCTATATAGAAATTCCTTTGCTAGCACTGGATGTATAACCCATTGTAAATAGTAGCCAAATCATGTCTGGATTTATACTTGATAATAATTAACCCCAGAGCCAAATATCTTGCATGGACAGAGAGGTATTTGGCTTTTTCACAGTCTTAGGGCTCCAGTTGTCCCATCCGTGGCTTCTGGGTGCATCGATTTTGGGGATAGACAAGGCCAGCAGTTTCAGTTCTCCAGGCCCAGCACAGGATCTGCTTGAGAAGGGGGAGCAGCACTGGAGTTTGGCAAACCTTTGCTAATGAGTGCCACAACAGCATTTTCTATTCACAGCTCTACTCCTGGTTTGGGAACAGTCTAAGCAGGAACCAACAGCTAACCAAAAACTGCAGAACACTGGGTGGTACTGCCAGGCACCTGATCCTGGGACTGAGCCCTGCTCAGTGCTGGCACCTCCTCCTGACACCTTTCTAGGAAGGATTCATCCTGGGGACATTCCCAGACCTGAAACACAACTGGTTGCCCTGCCACAGGAACCTTTTCCTGCCATTCTGCCTTCCTGGACGCCCCTTTCCCAGGGGATCCATGAAGGGCAGAGTGAGGAACATCCCCCCCTCCCCTGTCCCACCCTGTCTGGCCGATCCCTTGGTCGTGCACAAACCTCTCCAAGGCCAGTGCTGTGCCCCCAGCAGCCTGGAGGGAACAGGGAAAATCCCATTCCTGCTCTGAGCAGGGGCTTTCCCACCACCAGAGTTACAAGAACAGCTCAAAGCCTGTTTGAGGCTGGTTCAGCAAAGGGATGATTTTTTTTTTTAACATCTGTCATAACCTCTCCCAATGTAATATTGATATGCACATATACACACACATATAACTAATTACAGACTCATACATGTGTAGCTAATTAATGCTGATTACACATAGGAGCTGGCACCCTGCTTTGGCAGCACTCCTGCTGTGAGCTGATGCATTAACTCAATATCCTCCTTAGAATCCCACAACATCCTAGGAATTGCAGGGCTATGGCTGAGCCTCCAGTAGCTGCAGCAGCTTCTAGTCACTTATTCCAGTGCTGTAATATGTTACCCAAAACTATCTTTAGTCCTGTTTTAAAAGATTAAAATGCTCTGCTGCTTCCTGTAGGAGGCTATACTGCAGTTAATCTTACCATTATTGAGGTTTTTTTCCTCGATGTTTTAATTTAATTTTTGCTTTAATTTGATTAACTGTCATCATCTGAGCAACCCTGCCCTTCGAGATCAGGGGCCTTGCTCTCCACCACTTGCCACCTTTGCAACCTCATCTCCACCGGCACAGAGTGAGGGTGAAACGCCCCCGTGCTGACAGGGGACAGGAATAAAAATTACAAACAGTCAGGGATTCCACACGGATTCTTGGTGCTGCCTTTCTTATTCCTGATTTAATGTGCAGTGCTCAACAAGGCACTTCACATCTCTGTATCTGTAAATAGCCACCGTGGCAGCCCTTGTCCAAAGCACCACTGGGGCTTTTAGTTGCTGTCAATCCAACTTTTTGGAAAAGAGAATATAACATTCAATTTTATGAGGTTTAAAAGAAGGAGCAAAGCTAGTGCCAGGAGTTTCTGGCTGGCTGCTTGGGCTCTGATTGCCAAGGCAGCCACGGCCCCTGTTCTCTTCCACAAAGCAGGAGCTGTTACCCTTGCTGGGGAAGCAGGGCTTGTGCCTCTGCCATCAGCAGGGCAGCTGCTGCCCCGCGCTCTCACTCCTCAGCACAGGCTCTCAGAGCATAAAAACACAGAATTAAGGAACTCTGAGCCGAGAGGAACAGGGCTAAAGGTCTTTTTAACGGAGGCATTAGCTCCTTTTATCCTCTGAACTCACCTGAGCAAAGCTTCCAAAGGCACCTGGAACTGTGGAAAAGCTGCGTGCCCCTCGGGAGAGCCCTGGGCACCCCCGGGAGCTGCAGGGACAGCGATCCTGGGCTGGGATCCTGGGGCTCCATCCGGCAGGGACAGGACAGGGATCCATCCCCGCAGGGACAGGACAGGGATCCATCCCCGCAGGGACAGGACAGGGATCCATCCCCGCAGGGACAGGACAGGGACCCATCCCCGCAGGGACAGGACAGGGATCCATCCCTGAAGGGACAGGACAGGGATCCATCCCCGCAGGGACAGGACAGGGATCCATCCCTGAAGGGACAGGACAGGGATCCCTCCCCGCAGGGACAGGACAGGGATCTATCCCCGCAGGGACAGGACAGGGATCCCTCCCCGCAGGGACAGGACAGGGAGCAGCAGAGCATTCCCGGGATGGCCGAGGGGCCGCTGTGCCCCCAGCAGAGCAGGGAGCCGCCCTCCAGCCCCTCGTTCCTGACCCAGGGGGGCAGAACAGCTTCCCCAGACTTCAGAATCCTCGCACAGCTCCGAGGGCAGAGCAGGCCACCCCTGGGAACTCCCGAGGCAGAATTTCACCTGGAGGACGCGGCTCATTCCCCCCAGTGCTCCCAGTGCTGCCTCTGCCTTACCAGCACCCCAGCCCCTGCCCGGGCACCCCTGAGCCCGCACGGAACCAGCACCCGGCCCTGCCCGGGCACCGGCCGGGGCTGCTCCAGCTCCGGCGGGTCCCTCTGCCAGAGCAGCACCAGGAGCAGCACCAGGAGCAGGGGCGGACTCTGGGAACGGCCCCACGAGCCCGGCAGAGCAGCAGTGCTGTGTCTGCACTTCAGTTCAGAGCCTTCCCCCTCCTCTCATTCCTTACGATTTTTTATAGCATTAAAAAGTTCCTTTAAAAAAGAGATTAAAATGATTCTTTGTACAAAAAGCAAGTGGAAGGGCATTATTTTTTCAGACTTTCCTAAAGCAATATTAAAAATATCAAAGGAGCAACTCCTTTTTACGAACATTTTATTTCCTTTCCAAAGCTTTTTCTGAGGGAAAAATACTTTCACTGATTTTCAGCCTATTCTATCAATAGATTTCCTCTCTTCTCACCTGGCTTTGAGCTGCTAACAGGATCCACACCCAGCTGGCAGCGAATGATGAAAAATGCCTTTCACAGGAAGGCTTTGACTTCCATCTACTCTTTCCAAAATCCACCTTTTGCTTTCATTTTCCTTAAAAAGACAACCTAAGTAACACACATGGCTTTAGTGTGGAATAAAGCTCATGGAAAATTCAAAATACATCTTTCTTTAACTGGCCAGAAAGACCAAATTTAATGAATGCCACTTGTTTAACCTAAACCTGCTGCTAATACACCTGTACTGCAACCCAGGATTTGTCACTCTAGTCTAGACAGTTTGAGGTGTGTGCATGAAAATCAGATTAATACCAGCTAAAGAATGCAAATTTCCTTCAAGATTTTGTGTTTTTAAGTAAAGAGGTTGCAAACACCTTGCATCTTACATGTACTGTAAAGAAAACCCAGGAAATTAACCGTCATAATTAATTTATGTGTTGCAACATCCCTTGGATTTTGTAACATTTTAATCTCTTGGACTAAGGCAGAGTTACAAAGGCACCACTCGTGGAGGGTTGGTGAATATCAGCAGCTTTCAACAGCAAACTTAATTCTGCTTTTAAAGTTAGATGAATAAAACACCTTTTCCACATCATTCACCCATCCAGTCTATCTCAATATTTGTTTTAAAACACTTATTTTTCTCTGGCACTTGGAGGCAACTACAGCAGATCCATGAGTTTAGAGCCCAAGTTTTTAGGCTTTGTATTTGCCAAAAACGCTGTCCATGGTGATTCTCTGGAACTGTGAGAGCAAAGGGAAGGCAGTGAAGATCAGGAGCTGCTCCTGACTTCCTGAAACCACTAAGTGACCTCGAAGAAGTCATTTCACCTCTCTGCCAGTTCTACAACCCGTAGAGCAATGAGCACCTCCTCTTGCACTGAGCTCAACCCATGACAGCCCAAAACGCCCCAGGGAATTCTGGAGGCAGAGTGCCAGAGCTGCTGCTGCTCCTCCTCAGGGAGCAGAACCTGTGCCAGAAACGCTCCAGGTGGAACAAAGGACCAGGTGACAAAGAGCTTGTGAAAGTCCCTCCTTCTGTCCCAGTCAGGTCTGTTCCTCTGTGTGTGTCCGTCCCTTCCCACTTTGGGTTAAACCAGTGCTACTCCAGAGCCTCAGCTGGGAGAGGGTCCCAGCCACACCCAGCGCTCTCCCCACTGTCCAACCCCCACTGGGAGCTCCCAGGGGCTCCTCGGACCAACCAAGTCTCTAAAAATGGTGTGATGGTCTATTTTTGATAAACCAGTATGGCATTCCAATGCAATGGTGTTTTCTTTAGGAGTTCTATGTTATAAGAAGCTCTCAACCTTATTATTTTCTATTTTCGTACTTTAATGGGCTTTGCTTTACAAACGTCAGAGGACAGATACGAAATGTACTGGACACAACTGCAGGTAGCTTCATTTGAGAACAACTTTCTAGAAGAACCAAGTTTCCTGTTGTCTTCTTTTGGAATTGTAGTGCATATGTTGAACCTTGTATATCATTTACAGTATTGAGTCTTGTGCCACTGCTGTACCTGATGTATCCAATCCGGATTAAACAGAGTATGTGCCACAAATACCAACAGGATGCTGTAATTTCTTCTAAAAACCTTCTGTGAGGTTCTTTTGGAGACCTTTGGGGGTTGACCTGGGCCCCTCGAGTTGCATTTAAATACTAATTAACTCTTCCCTAAGCAGTCACTGATGAAATCAGTGAGATGTCCAGGACAGCAACAACACAGATACTGAAGTGCATCTCCTGCAGTGTTCCCTTTGTGAATGTTAAGAGTTGCAAAAATTCATCTTGGACATAAAATCAGGCTGTCCTGGCCTTTTCCAACTGTGCAGACAAAGGGGGACCCCCTCCCCAGAGTCACCTGTGACACAAAGGGAGTAAGGCAGGAACAAAGTGTGGAAAGAAAACTTTCAAAATTAGTGCAGAGGCAAGCCAGGGTCAGCGCCCCGAGCCAGTCAGCACTCCCACCTTTGCCTGCCCCAGGACAGCTCTGTACAAGCCAAACAGGAGATATCAATTAGTTTTAGCACTAATAGGTAATTCCACTTCTAATTAAACCTTTCCTGTAAGTGTGGGAAGTCTGATATTGTTGCACCCAGAGGGACAGACCAATTATGATTCCTGCACATTTTCTACATAATTAAATCCTCTACCACACAGCTTGCTGCACACCTTGCTATAGAAATGTTATTTATATAGTGTTAATTAACTGGATTTAAATTAGCAATACAGGCATTGAGATGATCATTTCACTCTGCCACATCACTGGGATATAATCAGTGCCTGGTGTTTACCAAGAGGATTAGGGAAAATGGGATGATCACCAACTTTGGACAGACCATGGAGACTCACAGGGAATTCAGCTTCACCCACGAGCCACAGGGAAAGCAAGGCAAGCACGAGGGAAGTGAGGCCCTGGCACACCCTGGATCCCTGGCAGTGCCCAAGGCCAGGCTGGACAGGGCTTTGGAGCAGCCTGGGACAGTGCAAGGTGTCCCTGCCCATGGCAGGGGGTGGAGCAAGGTGAACTTAAGGGTCCCTTCCCACCCAAACCCTTCTGGGATTCCATGAAATACAACTGGGATTGCTTTGTTTTCTCCTTTCTGACATTTCTTATGTGGGAGTGGCTGCCTTTTATCATCCTTTGTTTACTTTGGATTGTAAAGATTCCAACTGAGCATCCAGCTTTCTTTTCCTTTTATTAACACATTGTAACACCATCACCGGACCTGTGTAAAACATTTACCAGACACAGCTGCTTATAAAAAGACACCATTTATTTTCATCTCAAACAACACCTGTCTCTTGCCAGTGTCCTTTAGAGCAGCACTGCTGTCACAGACCCTGTCCATCCTGGTCCCAAGCAGCAGCATCAGGACATCAATCCTCATCTCTCAGCAGCTCCTGCAGATAGACCGAGTTGAGCTGGCAGGCGTTCATCCAGCTCAACTGCCAGTAACTCCTGCTGTACTGGGACACTGCTGTGTAGTAGCTCTGCCAGGCATCACAGTAACACTTCCAGTAGTGCTCAAAACTCCAGCCCTCGTACGCAGCATCATCCCAGGAGCTGCAGGTGCCCTCCTCTTCAGTTCTGCTCGTGGAAGGACTGGAGGATTGATGGCTGTGGCTTTTCTTGTGCTTAGCATTTTGTTTCAGGACTTTCTTTTTCACTGCATTTTGCCTTGGGATGTGGGGTGGCTCCCGAGGCTTCTCTGGAGTAGGACAGAAACTTGCAGGGCCCTGCTGTGCTGTGGGCACAGCAATTGGGTCCTGTGTGTCTGGAAATGCCTCAAAGCATGAGTTATTGGCCCTGCTACTAAAGGAATCCCTGGAGCTGTCTGAGTCATCGCTGTCAGCAGACACATCCCCATTTCCTCTTGTCTCTGGGTGATGCTCCATCTCTTCCCACTCCACATCCCCATTTTTGGGCAGCTCACCTTGCTCTCCTGGGCCTGAGTAACTTCTTAAAATCTCCACCTCTCTCTCTGACCCTTCTTTAATGAAATAATCATAGTCTTCAACAAAATCTGAGAAGCTCCAGGGATTGGTGAGTTGGTTTTTGAAAGAAGACAAGCATGGAATTTTGGGAAGATTTTTTTTTAAGGTCTCCTCATCTGGAGCCTGAGTGCTGTGCTGTCTTTCCATCCTGGAGATGGGTTTGACTTGATTCCTCTGTTCTGTGTGACAGCTGGAAGCCTGGGGGGTTCTACTGTTTGTCTCTACATTTGCAGAATTTGCGCACTTTTTTGTCTGTTTTGGCTTCAGAGTCTTTTTTGGCCTTTCTTCAGAAGATTTATCCCCTGGAAGATGAGAGGGAGGCTGAGGTATGCCTGAAAAGCCATTCTGGACAGGATGCAGCACTGGTGGCTCTGGTTTAGGACGCACAGTGTCACAGTTCACCACAGGACCCATAGGTATTGCAGGTTTAACTTCTACCTCCCCATCTTCAAACTGCTCCATTATTCCAGGTGGGATTGGCTCTGCACAGAAGAGAAAAAACAGCCACTCAATCACGTGCATCCTTCCCTCTGGAACTCACACAAGTACCCAAGTGAAGCCTCTCAAAATCGCATGTCAGACATCGAGTGAGGGCCACAAACCAACCCCTTCACTTCCTGGAGGAGTTTAAAGAGCCAGGACATTTCCTTCATAGAAGGATCAAAGGCTGCTCAAGACAAACAACACTGCATTACTTGTCAGGAGCAGAGTGTGAAAAACCTGGACTCAAAGCAAAGGAGCCCCAGCAGAGAAGCCACACGTCAGCCCCCCTGGACTTGTCTGAAGCTCTGACTAACAGAAAACCACCAAGCCCAGCTGCATCCAGAGCACAGAGCCCACCTGGCAGAGGAAGAAGCTGCAGGTTGCACTTCTGGGCAATTTTCATCATGGTGTTCTCCTCCTCACCACGGCAGCAGTAGGTCACAGACAGACCCAAGGTGCCTGTGAGACAGAGCAGAGTCAACCCATAAAAAAGAGGCAGCAGAGGCAGCAGAGCTGCAGAGCTGCAGGGCTGCAGGGCTGCAGGCCCAGGGCCGGCCCTACCGAAGCGGCCAGCTCGGCCGATGCGGTGCATGAAGGTCTCCCAGTCCAGGGGCACGTCCAGGTTGATGACCAGGTTCACCTTCTCAGCATCAATGCCACGAGATGTCTGCAGGAGAGGAGGAGGAGAAAGGGGCACTGAGAGCTGAGTAACTGCACAGAGCTTTAAATACAGAACCACAGGGAGGCCACGTGATCCAGCCTCCCCAGAGTCAGCCCCAGCATGTCTGGCACTCACAACAAACAGCCCACAGAGTAACTCTAAGCTGTCGAGCAACAGATAAATTGACAACTATTTTTGAGCCAGATCACAGGATAGGTTGGGTTGGATGGGCCCTGAAAGTACCATCTCATTCCAGCCCCCTGCCATGGGCAGGGAGATGAGGAATAGGGGTGATTTCTAAGCTTCACAGCAAAAGTGAGTCACAGTTCAAGGTGCTTTACCAGCACATTTATGTTCTCTCCAATTCCAAGCCAATCTGATCCTCTGAAGTAACTTTATGGGCAATACTCCTGCATGCTGTAAAATTTGCAGAGCAGTTAATAAATTTGAAATGGAATCTGTAAAAAGCTTGTTTGGAAGCAGTAAAAGCTCACCAAGTCTGTGGAAATCAGAACTCTGCAGTGGAATTGCTTTAATTTAGCCATGGCATCAAGTCGCTGATTCTGATTCATGTTTCCTAGGAAGATAAAAATTAGAAGCAGATTACATTCCTCATCTTTGTGCCCCTCACATTCTAGACAACACTACTTTGTATCATCAGAAATAAGTTAGAAACTTCCTCAAACATCATTTCCAAATGACTAAAGAAGGAACAAACAAAACTGGAAAACTCAGGTCACTCATTACAAAAATAATTCCTTTGCTTGTAAATTGAGTCTTGAAAGATCTATGAAGATTCAAATGCTAATCTCAGCCATTTAACCAGAGGCCATGCAAGGCAAGATTTAATAATTTTTGTATTTTAGGTTACATTTATGCACCATTTCAGTGGAATCAGAAAGCTGTGAATGGAGGTACCTGAAATGCACTCGGCAGGGAAGCCTCTGGATGTCAGTATTTCAGCCAGACGCTGAGCCCTGAGGGAACACACACAATCAAAACTGGAAATAAAAACCCAAGCCTAACAACTCCTGGGCAGTTCTTAGGTTATCCTCTGCAGCCAAGGACCACATTCCTGTATTTTCAGTATTTCAGACTGCATTCCTCAGGCTGTATTTCAGTCCTGAAGTCTGCAGACTCCTCTGAGACCTCACAAATTTATCCACATGGACAGAAATTTATCCATGGCTGGACATTACAACCATTGCTTTCAAACAAGCTCTATTCAGGTGTTATTTCAGGTGAATTACCTGCTGTGCAAATTTGAGAAGACTAAAGCTTGGTTGAATGGAATCTTGCTGAACAATTCCTGCAGGTGCTGGGTTTTTTCCTCAAAGGTTTTATGTGGGAGGGGATGGGAATTCACAATTTTGTAGTACTGCTTCAGCCCTGAGCAAAAAACCAAAACAACAGATTAGGAGTTGCCATGAAAACATGCCCAGAGCTCTGCAAACATGTGATGCTGCAACTGAAAGGAAACTCAAAACAAAGACAAACGTAAGAACCTCCAGGAGAAGTTTTTCTTAAAAGGCTGAAATATTTTTTGAATGATAGAAAAAGCAAAGAGTCCCATTTGTCACTGGTATTTTAAAAATACAGAATCACTGACTGGTTTGGGTTGGAAAGGCCTTTAAAGACCGTCTCAGTCCACTCAAAGATTCACTACATCAGCACTGGGAATCAATATTTATAAACGGAACAACTCAGAGAAGGGTGAAATTATGAAAACTCATGCATTCTGAAGGCACGTGTTTTGGTGTTAGTGTCCTACATTAATGTGTTGCTAACAGTGTCACTCCAGCTCTTTTACCCACTTACCAAGGAGGCCTGGATCCGTGGGGTTCAGCCTCACAAACGTGGGCTCCCTCATGTACCTGGTGAGAGCAGCAGCCAAGGACTCGGGGTAGGTGGCTGACACTGCCAACATCTGCTTATTGACAGGCAGTGAGGAGTAGATCCAGCTGAGAGACAAAACCACGGGAATTATTTACACAAATGTACCTGATCTGACCCCACAGGCACGAGGGCAGTGCTTCTCCTTACTTGATCTGTTCCTGGAAGCTGCCCTCCTCCAGCAGCTTGTCTGCCTCATCCAGCACAAAGAGCCTCACGCTGGCTGTGCTCAGGTAGTCCAGCTCTATCAGCTGCTTGATCCGGCCTGCAGGGCAGGGAACACACAAACAGCTCCAAAAACGTGAACTGAAACAGTCTAATGATAAACTTTTAAAGTATTTTTAAACGACCTTTGAGACTGTGCCCTATTAATGACAACAAACACCCAACCCAGCTTTCCAAAGCCCGTTATTGAACTGTGATACCCAAACCACAGCAAAGCTGCTCCTACCTGGAGAGCCCACAGCTATGTGGCACTTCCTCAGCCTGCTTCTGTCCTGGCTCAGGGGAGTCCCTCCAATGAACACGTGGCACTCCAAGCCTTCCATTTTTATGCCAATCGTTGTGATCACGGCGTGGATCTGCACAGCGATCTCCCTCGTGGGAGCCAGGATCAGGATCTGTGCGGGGCAAGGATGAAACGGGAGGATCAAACGCTCAGAATGGCGCTGAGAGCTGAGCCCCAGCGCGGCGGGGATTTAAAACGCGGTGTCTCACGGCCACCAATGCCACATCCGCCCCAAAAAGAGCGATCCCCTCTCTTGAAGCGCCCCCGGGCCGCCTCACCTGCGTGGCGGGGCTCTCCAGCAGCACCGCGTCCAGGGCGATGGTAGCGAACACGCAGGTCTTGCCGGTGCCAGACTTGGCCTGCACGATGAGATCTGCAAAGAGCGGCCACGGGGGTCAGGGCAGCCCCCGGTGCGTCCCGGCCCCGCGCCCGGCCCCCCGCTCACCCAGCCCGCAGCGCCCCAGCGGGATGGCCTTCAGCTGCACCGGCGACGGCCGATGGAAGCCGGCCGCCTCCAGCCCCGCCAGCACCGGCGGCGACAGCAGGAGAGAGCCGAAGTCGGAGGGGCCGCCGGGCAGCAGCACGTCCCGGGTGCGGAACCGGCCCTGCGCCTCCCTGGGCGCCGCCATCTTGCCGGGGCGCGAACGGAAATCTCGCGAGAGGAGCCCTGATCCCGCGGGGTGCGAGCGGCGGTACCGCCGCCAGGGGGCGCCGGGCAGGGGAGCATGGCGGCGGCTGCGCCTCACGGCGGGCCCGGTGCCGGTGCCGGTGCCGGCGCCGGTGCCGGTGCGGACAGGCCCTGCGAGCCCGGAACAGTCACGGAACAGCCCGAAATCACCGCTGGGAGCAGCTCTTGGGCCTGCACAGACACCCCAAGAACAAACCCCTCGCTGCGCCCGAGAGCGCTGTCCGAACGCGCCCTGGGGCCGTGCTCATCCCCGAGGAGAGGACACAGCTCACAGAACACAGGATTTATGAGCCTACAGAAAATTACCTACTACAAAAATTAAAGCATAGTATTCACTCACAAAGGGCAAATGTGTTAATCTGTATGTGCGTTACTTACTACCCTCTGTAGGCCACTTACTGTAAATCGTGGGTGGGTTTACGAATATCAACTTTTATTGTAGCACTTCAGAGGCTCTGGACATGCAGCTTCCATTCATTGCAAGGGGATTTGGAAAATCTCCACCGTGGTTTCTACTGTACAAGCACATACACTGCGTCATTATTCTTACAGTGCCGGGGAGCCGAAATGAATTTTAATGGCTTTGGTGTATCACAGGCTTGATCACGCCTTTGAAATTCCTCATGTCTATATTCCTGATGGGGAGAAAAGTCTGTCAGAGTCTATTCAGTTAGTTTTTATTATGCTGATATTTTCGTATGAATATCTGAGTTCCAAGCTCTTAACCCTGCAGGACAAAGAGCAGTTCCAGTTTGGAGAGCTCCCCTCCACCAAGGGGACGCACCGAGTGGCTGGGACTGTGCCCAGAGCACAGGTAACAGGATCTACAGGCATTCTGCTGTTCCAATTATTTTTTAATTTTTAAGTGGATATTCTCATTGGTCCTCAAGGGGAAAGAGTCTCCAACATGAGATAATTGTCTCCGGATAAATCTGGGAAAGGAGACAGACAAAGACACCTGGACATAACAAACATTTGATTAAATAGAGCCCTTCATAACCCTTTTAAATTGATGTGATTTGAACAGACAAGAAAGAGCAGCGAGGATGGACTGTTCCCAGGGGGGAGGGCAGCAAGGAGGTGACAAAACAGCCCCCAAGAGCCATTGCAGGAACTGCTCCCCTCTCTGTTTTTCTCACTTATTCCTTCTCTGCCCGGAGGTTTCACGCAAGGTGCAATACAAGCAAGGTGATCTGGAGACAGCCGTTATTCTCTGTGGTGCACTAAGGAGACATGCAGACACTTCAGTGTCATTCACAAAGATGCTGCTGTTTGTAGTTATTTCATTTCCCTTCAGCTGTTCCACGCAGGCAGACTCCAGACTGTCTCCCTGTGTGTGAGACACCCTGGGCAGATTTGCTGTCCCTCTCCTGCTGGTTTTGGCCCTGACTGAGGGGGTTGTGTCACGTTGCAGCTCCTGCAGCTCTCTCAGCCGATCCATGAAAGGTTTTGTTTTAACCCTCATTCCCGTAGTAAATCCTACCTGCCCGTGCTCCTCCCTTTGCTGGGAGCTCTGTGTGAGTGCTGTGCTGTGCCATGGCTCGCAGTACAGACAGGAATCTGCACCCTTCAGGCCCTGCTTCACCTCAGTGACTCTGGAGCGCTGAATTCCCTTTGTCCACATCCACATGTCAGCCCCGCCAAGAGGAATCTGCAGTTTTGCCATGACATGGCTTTGCTTTTGCTTGCAGCAAGAGCCAAAGGAAGTATTCCTGCTCAGAGCAGCCTTTGGAGATCTTGACATTGAATCTGAATGCTCTGCAGGCAGAGGAGGTCCTGGGAAAGGATTTAGGTTAGTAAAAGACGCAGATGAGACAGCCTTCAGAGCTGGAGTGTTACTGAAATAACAGGTTCTTTGGAAGGGATATAAACTCTCTAGCTTGGGGTCATAAAAATCCCCAAGGTTTTAGGACATAGAAAAGCTCTGCTAGGGAAAATTCTTCCTCCCACACACATTGAGAGCATGTTGTATTCCTCCAGGAAAGTGCTCACCTCATTTTTGTTCCTTTTACAAAGTGCACATCACATATTTGATTTTAATTCCATGTTGGACTCATTTTCCCCTGAATCTGTACATCAATGTATCAGCTTTAAATAAATGATGTTCTAAGACACCTCTGAGTGATGCTGCTGATGCTCAAGGTCAGGTTCTCACTATTTCAGACTAACATCTGCAATACTGGGACTTAGTACCTGTACTAAATTATTCCCACAGATTTATCCATCTCCTCCTTTTGTTATAAATTTACTCTTCATTTCCAGCACTTAAATTCTTGTTGTGACTCTGAAATACTGAGGTGAAGTGCTCATGGATAATTTGTATTGGCTTCCAGAGCTGTTGGGTTGTATCTATTTTAAGAATATATTCATTATAGATTTGGACGTTGCTACTGCAAGCAGGCACCAGCCTTGCCTTATTCCTTTGCCTTCAAAGGATTTGTCTTTCAGATCTGCCAAGACATGGAATTATTTGGAGCAAATCTGGTTTACATAATATTTGTAGAATATTTTGAAAGTGAGATAATCTCATCCTCCTCTCCCAGATGTTTTCAGATTAAGACAGGGAAGTCTCTCTCTTCTCTGCAGCACGTGTGAGTCACTCTTTGGAGTGTGGGACATATTTGTGTTTACAGTGCCATGGAAACTGTGTTTGTTCTCTGTACAGTAGAGCCCAGGACCCTGAAAGGGCCATTGATCCCAGCAGAGACAGTGGCTGCATATTCACCACCCAAAACTGACTCTGAGCACCCTGCACATTGACCTGCCCTCTGGAAAAGAAAGCTGCATGGCAGGTTACCAAGGAGCAGCAGGTCTTGGGAGCAGCAGAATCTGCTCTGTTCAGTAACTGACAAAGTCGTGGGCTTTTCCCAGCGGGTCTGGTGCGTGGAGTTGTCATAAATGATGATGATGAGGAGGAGGATGGTGATGTCCTACATCCATCTAAGGGTCATTTCAGTGCCCTCCCGTGGAATGGATTTGGGTCCTTGTCAGGCACATTCTTCACAAGGATCACGGAGAACTGCTCAGATTTCAGATGGAATCTCAGGTCCACAGGGCAGTCACCACAGGCGCATGCACGGGAGCAGCTGCAGATAAAGCAGGCAGACCTAAGGGACGGGGTCAGAGCAGCTATTTCAGCTCTGCAGTGAGAAATGCCAGTATTTCACTCCTGTTGTTTTCCTCCAGATAAATAAACATCATCCCATTTTAATCTTAGATACCAAGATTTGCTAAATGATTTTTTCAGCTCATATGAGCAGGATCTAGGTCACGAAAATGCAGTGAGCCGAGATGAAATGCAATAGCTGTTCAGCACAGGGCAGCACAGTGGCTGCACAAGGAGCTGCCCTGGTACTTACTCCTGGCACTCCAGTGCAGGAGCTGCAATTTGGCAGAGTTAAAAGTTTTGATTTTTAGGATGGGGCATAGTGAGGCTGGGGCATGTCAGAACTTTATATAAAGGCCACAAGTGCAGAGACTGTATGCACTAAATTAGACTTAATGGAAGAAATGCTCAGATTTTCAGGGGTATTTTCTCTCTTTATGCACAAATATAAAACCAGACAAAGTTCTGACATTATATCCTTACCTATCGTGGCTGGGTGTTTCTGCCCCAGTGAGTTTAAACAAGGATGGATGCAATTCAGGTCAAGCTGCAGCTGAAGTGGGAGGAAATTCTGAAAGGTTTGTCGTCAGTGTGCAAGAAAGTCAAAAGGAAAGAAAATTCAGCGATAACCACGCTTGTTAGTTCAGCAAAGAACAGTCACGTGGGAGCCTGGAGAAACCAGATCAATGAACTGAAAGACAACAAATGAGATGAGCCTTCAGCTGTGAAGGGATGGATGTTTCCTCAATCAGGAAGGAATGAGGCAGTTCATAGAAGTGGAATACTCCACTCTGAAGGAGTATTCTAATTTTTGCCCAAGGATCTCAGTTTTTCATTTTATCCTGAAATAAACCATGTAGCTTTCTGCTTGAGGGTGTTTTATTCTTGGCTCTGTATTTTCTCGGAGATCTGATTTTCCACTGCACTGCACCATCTGCTCATGGTTTACACCACGACAGAGCGGAAGGAGAGCAGGGCCTGGCATGAGGTGTCGGTGCTGCTTTGAACCAGTTGTCTACATGCAAGAGAAAAATGCTGCTCAGTAAGGACATCCTACTGAGAAAATATTTCAGATTTTTCTCTTCTCTTCCAAGTTCCCAGGAGTTTGGAGCACATGAATATTCTGGTCTTTGCTTTATTCTGTGCTCATGAACTCCTTTATCAGTCTCCTGGGACAGGAGCAGCCCTGGAGGCTGGAAAATGGATCAAAAAGATGTCCTTAGCAGAAGCCAAACAGAGCCTAGAAACTCTTCCTGTTCATCTGCCAGAAGATCACAGAGTTTGGTGTCTTGCAAGAGGCACAGGACTTGCAGCACCTGCCACTTGCCTTGTGCATGTGCAGGTGGCCTCCTGAATCCTCGACATGCCGAAGGTAAAAACATTGTGTGAGTTCAATTTGATCCTTCCAATAACCACGGGTATCACTGGTACCTGCTGTGGGGCAACAGTCAAATGTGGCAGCATCAGCTGGGCTCAGGAGTGCTGCAGGGAGCAGAGACCTGGCTGCTGAGCTGGCCCTTCTGCCCACGCCTGGGGCACTGCAGAGGCCCGGGAAGCTCCCTGTGCCGCAGTCAGTGCCCGAGCCAGGGACGCTCCAGCTCCTGGGCTCCACGTGGGGCCATCCCAGCCTTCTGATCTTTCACTCCTGCCTGGCTCTTCAACCTGCCATATGCTTGGATAGGCTGTGGACATCCACACCCGACCCCGGCCCGTGGGGAACAGCCAGCTGGCCACCAAATCCTGCCAGATTTCAGGAGAAAAATCATCGCTGGGCTAGCTGGCTTAGGCTGTACAAAGGACTTGAGACTGGCAAGTGCCCACGCTCATCGTGGCACAGCCTGTTCCAAGTGATTCACTTTTGAGAAGGTCATTTCTTTAATAAATTAATGTCTTTACTGCCCCACGTTCTACAGAGCCTCGAAGAGATGCTGTTCCCATGCTTAACAGATGGGAAATGGGAATCCTGAAGTGAGCAAAGAGACAGGAAATTTTGACCCATAATAAACCAGACGCTGGAAGGATCAATAAACATTAACTCTGGACTGTTTCCCAAACACATGTGAAAGGGCAGATTGCAAATTTCCCATTTAAATTGGATTTTGACACAAAGGTCAGCGTTCAAAAACACTGAAACTGATTTCTATAAACAAACCAAATCCTACTACCATCTATTGAAAATGCTTTCCTCCCAAAAAAAAAAAAAAAAAAAAACCTGCGAGGGAAAAAATTTCCNAAAAAAAAAAAAAGACCTGGAGAGGCAAAAATTTCAGCCAGTCTTTGTCAAATTTATGGGAAAAAAACCCAAGTCATTACGTTTTTAATCCCAAATTTAGAAACACAAAGTAGTTATTTCTCCTCCTATTAAGTTCTTTAGCACTGCAGAGCGACTCAGACAAACCTTGTTAAATTATCACGCGGAACTCAGCATTTATCATCTAAACAACACATTTTGTAAATAAGACAAGAATAATATTTATTTGTGAGAAACACTCAAAACTTCAAACCCTTTCAATTTCAGCGCAGCTACGAAGTCTGATAATCCAAAAGTGTTTGTATTTTTTTCCCAGCTCGCCTGTCCATCTGTTTGGTGTCCTGTGGTGACAAGCAAAATTAGAGCTTGTTGATCTGAGATAAAAGAATCCTGGTTTTATGGGGGCTCATCCGTAGCTCCGACAATCCCCGTACCCCGGAGTTTCCCAGGTGCTGCTGTGTGCGCAGACTGCCCCGGGCTGGAACAGCGCCTGTGGAAGGAACAGCGAGGGGAAACTGTTCTGACAATAAACCCCGCTAAAGCGCTTGCAGCACCTGTCTGTGCAGCTCCCTAACACGGCTGGCCCTGACAAAGGGCGCTCGGATGCCACGGGCCAGCTCAGTGCCCGTGTCCCTGTCCCCGTCCCGGGCACCGCCACAGCCCCCGGCCGCCACCCGGCCCGCGCTGAGGACAGAACGGGGACACCGCAACTGCCTGGCTTTGCAATTTCTCCTGATTAAGGCCATGTAGGTTAATCCGTGCTTTTGGTGGGGTGGTCCGCGTCTGCGGAGCAACGTGCGGAGTGCGGAGCACAACAAACTGAAGCGCCCCACTCGGGCCGGGAGCAGGGCCCGTTCCCCGCACGGGCGGAGCGCTGGGCTGGCTCTGCAGGACCGCCCGCCGCCTCCGGCACAGCTGCGGGCA